>JAEIIH010034450.1:0-30003 GCA_018904745.1 Drosophila orosa | reverse complement strand
CATTTTGTAAAGTTGTGTAAGTACATCATAAATATGTATGTATTAGAATTCTATTGAAGCTCAATTTAAAGAATGGAATATAAATAAATATGACGCTGAAGGCTATGTACATACATATGTATGTTTATAAGATAAGTTATCATACGCACAAAATACGAAATACGATGAAAAAGCTTACAAAACTAAATATGAAATCTTTCGATTCCACCGAATGCCAAATGATTCCTCGATTCCTGATGAATTCCAATGATTTTTGTTCCCAAACTACCTCTGATTAAGGATGCACTAGAGATGTCGGTTGAAATTGATTTTATTTAGCGTATTTCTATAGCTTTATTTTCAGACATATACTTTAATATGCATTTACTTGGTATGGATCCGTGTTTAGTAACTAGTCATCAAACTCAAATTCCGGGTGGGCGGCGAGCTGCGCAGAAGCTGGTTCCAAGTACCGCGATAAGCGACGGGCGGAGGTGTCTAGATGAGTTACTGACAGATCTGAGATAGGACCCGAGCCATATAACATAGGTAGGCATGGGTGATGATTCGGAGACGATTGTTTTTATGGCGGCCGTAGGTACATACATAGATTGAAAACAAAGGAACTAAGTCTAGTCTATATCGATACGGAGGAGTGAATAACCATTAAAACTTAAATCTGACTCTGGGCTAGTAAATGTATCTCTCTTCGGTCTTACAACTACGCTTACGACTAGATTACATGTAGCTTTTGTGGATGGGGCACTGAATGTACAACAAAAATACGTTCTATTGATTTAATAATACACTGGAAGTGGCTACAGACTCTTTTATAAACGGAAAAAGCCAAACTTAATGGAATGCATTCCATACTAACCCCAAGTCGTACTCCACTGGACAGTATGGTTGTTCTAGGGTTAAATGAGTACCAACGGTAACAGAGAGCCGGCATGAAAAAGGTCTCATCACATGGACATGACGCATGGACGTTAAAACGAAAAGAAAATACAAAATATTCTTAGTCTAAAGCACACTGAAATCATATTGAATAACTCACAACTGCTTTTGCTTACAATGTTTGGTGAAAGGATAAGAGTACGGAATGGAACCGATCTTTAAACAGAAAACTAGCGAACTTTCTGAAACTCACATCACAGCGGGCCCGACTAGATTGTAATGTCGCCGTAATCCTGCGACCACTTCTCATAGGAATTAAGGCTCTGCGGGGCCACCGAGCGCCGGATGCGCTTCAGCGAGTTGTGAAAGTCCTGCTCCGTGATCGCCCGCATCGCACTGATGTCCAGGCACTTCACCTGCTCCACATTCAACTCGCGAATCGGCTCCAGAGCCGCGTCCTTGGCCAAGGCCGTCAAATCGGAGCCCGAGTAACCATCGGTGATCTTGGCTAGGCGGCGCAACGCCTCCGTATCCAGCGGACTGCCCTGCTTCTGCAGCAGGCGGTTGAGGAGCAGCTCGCGGGTCTGCTCGTCGGGCAGTGCGACATAGACGCGCTTAGTAAACCGTCGCAGGGCGGCCTCATCCAATTCCTGTGGCCGATTGGTGGCGGCCAGCACCACAATGCGATCACCATCCGGATTTCCCGGCAGTCCGTCGAACTCCACCAGAAACTCGGTCTTCAAGCGGCGCGAGGCCTCGTGCTCACTGCTGCTTCGTTCCGAGAGCAGCGAGTCCACCTCGTCGATGAAAATGATCGAGGGCTGCATGTGTCGGGCCACGGCAAATAGAGCCCTCACCAGCTTCTCGCCATCACCCACATACTTGCTGGTCAGCGAGGCCGCCGAGATGTTTAGGAATGTGGCACTACATTCGGTGGCCACAGCGCGCGCCAGCAATGTCTTGCCATTACCGGGAGGACCAAACAGCAGCAGACCCTTGGCAGGAGCACGAAGACCTAGCCAGCAAAGAAGAAGGATTGTATTGTGGGCAATGCAACTCTTTTGTTAATAGAAAACTTACCTGTAAAGAGCTCAGGTCGCACGGACGGCAGTATGACCATCTCCTGTAGGGCCTGCTTGGCCACCTCCTGGCCCGCAATGTCCGTCCACTCTACCTTGGCCCCGCCCTCGACGATCTCGTCGAGAATAAGCTGCACCAGCTTCTGCTCCACGCCCTTGACGCTTACCACCGGGGTGCTGGCACCACTGCCACTGCTGCTGGGCCCATTATTGTTAATGGGAGTTCGGGAGCGCAGGGGTGGTGTGTTGCGACCCGAAGACTGCAGAAGAGAAACAGGGAGATAAGTAACATTTAAACTCTTGAAAAGATAAAACGGGATAAGTAGTCTTGGGGGCTTAATTGCACCTCCTATTGTTTTGACATTTATTTGTTTAGTAACTTTATAGTAAACTTCATTTGAAACACAATTTTATAGCCGCGTGAAAGCAGAAAAGATAGTAGGGAGAGTCTCATTTATCTGTTTACATCGACTCAAGTTTTGTGATGATCTTTCAGAAGTTGAGAAGGGATTCTTTAAAGTTTAAACCTAAAAGCTAATATCTATTAGAGATACTCACAAACTGGCGCCGTACGGCAGGGGGCGTGGCAGCCGTCTTGGCTGGCTGCCTTTGGACAGCGCCGACGGACGTCTTGGAGCCCAGATTACGCGGTAACGTTTGAGACTTGTTGGCAACGGCCAAGTTGCCGGGCCGCTTGGTTCCGATGGTCAGCTTGCGGCCAGAGGCTGGGAAAGAGAAGGGAAAGACTAGAATCAGTGGAGGACAAGGCAAGGAGCAAGCCTTCTAAAGCTACAAATTCGGGCAAGCGAAATCAAAAAGTTACAAAAATCAAGTGCCATGTGAGTGATTGGATCGATGATGATCTGCTTTTGTTCGTTCGCTGGTTGGTGAAGATCTGGGTTGGGTGCGCTTGTGAGCTAGTGAGGCACTTACCGCTGGGCTGGACACTGACGGTGGGCGTGGGCGTGGGCTTCGGACCGTAGCCGCTGCTGCGCACCCTGGACTTTGCGGGCTCGTTGCTGCTCATTCCCGCCAGCATGGGTTCTCTGAACTTGTGCGGCTGGCTCTGAGCCTGGGCCTTGTGCTCCTTCTGCTTCTCCTTCAAGGAGAGCCGCTGCATTCGGATATCCTCCTCACGCAGCGCTGCGCGTCGGATGAAACACACGACACAATGTGGACAGAACCAAGGCAAGACAACGAAAAAGCAGGGTAAAAACGTGCAAAATGAAATAAACCAAAAATAAAAATGGGATAAATCAAACCTACATAAGATTCTGGGGCAGAGAAGAGATTGGCTCCCCGGCAAACCACTTACCCAGAAAATGAAGACGGTCTCGAGCCATCGAGAGGTTCGTCTGCATCTTGTCGTGCAGCCGTTGGGCCCGATCCCACACATCCCCGCGACCACTCCAGCAGTCAACGGCGATGCCATCCTCCAGCTCCTTGATGCCCTTCCGGTAGAGCTCAATGGCCAGCTCTTTGTGACCTGGAAAAGAAATCCGAAAGGAAGCTGTAGTCGACTGTTGCGATACCCTTCTTAGAAGCCTTATTTCGGGAGATAAAGGACCTTACGTATAAATCAAAGTACGCTACCAACGAAGGGTGCCTCATTTTGCCTTTCCTTCGTTTCCTCGCTTTTTCTGTTATATCTTAGATATCTTCAGTTACCTTTACTATTTAAAATCAAACAATATACCCTTGGGCCCCAAGAGTGCCAGGTACTAAAGGCGTTGAAGGATTGCCAGCCAGCCAGTCAATAGGTGTCCATCAAGACAGGCACAACTCAACTCCCCCAATCGGGGCATCCTTTGTGCGCGCGTTTCGGTTTATTGATTCTCACACTCTCGACAGACAACAAAAGCGGCCAGCGGGCGATGACTCATTGAGCATCGACACACTCAAAGTATTGGGGGGCGAAAACTCAGACTCACCTTCGTTTTCCTCGTCGATTTTGAGCGCCTTGGAGATGTACTCGAAGGCGCGGCGATGGTGATGCTTCTGTTTGGCCAGCAGCGGATCACCGGGACCGGGCGAGTAGCCACCACCGGGACGATTGGCGGCCATTTCCAGTGGTTGAATGGCGCGGTAGCGCTGTGGCTGATGGGACAACTGCTGCTCCTGGCCAACTCCTTCGCCGTTGAGTTCCAGCGGATGGTTGAGCGACTGCTGCTGCTGCTGCTCCTTGGAGTTCTGCACGACGATCTCGATGTTGCAGTCGCGACGGTGCGGGCGGTAAATCACCTTTGTGCTTGCGCCGTACAGGTAGCGAAAGATACAAAACAGCTGATAAATCAGCGAGCGCAGCACATTGAAGAGGAAGATGATGGGGAACGAGACGACGTAGAGGTTCTGCTTGTGCACGGAGGACGACGAGCCAATGTACTGGTGGTGGTGGTGGCCGCTGCGCGGGGAGCACGAGGTGGGGGTCAGGTCATCGGTGGTCGTGGTGTCGTCGTCGCCGTCGGGCGAGCTACCTGGCGTTGTTCTGCGATTCGACGAGGCAGCGGAGGACGAGGCAGCTCCGGCTGCTGCGGCGGCTGCGGCTACGTTGGAGGCGCTCGAGGAGCGGTGCGTGGACTGGCGTCCGCTGGCGCCCCCCGTTCCGGCTCCGGCGCTGGATTTGATTGGCGATTTGGTGCTACTGCTGCTGGCGCTGGAGGAGGAGGACTGGTTTTTAGTGCGTACCATCGATATCGATTCCGCGCTGTCTGCGCGTTCAGCACTCCGCGCCCCGCTCTCCGCACAGCACTCCACTCCCCTTGCAGGGGAAGTTCTGCTCTAAAACTATTAAGCACGCAAATAAACGGACGAATAGGACGACGGCACGCGCTGGAATCGACGCCAAATAAAACAAATAAACGACGGAGACGCTTCAACTACTTCCCGTCGCGGGTGCAATCACATTTCTCTGATATCCGAGTCGAGAATTTACTTTTTTTTTCTCGAACTTCCTTCAAACGTAGAAAAATGAAGAAGCTCTGGGTCCCAATCAGTGCTGCCACCTTGGGATTGCCAAAACTGGTGGGAAAAAGCTATATTAATAGCTATGTTTAAATTTTATTTATAACGGCAAGACTCGTTGGAATGGGTGTTAACGATTTAAAGTTTGAATTTGAAACTATAATTTGTGCTAAATGCAATTTAACTATTATTATTGTCATGTTCCATTGGCTATAAAGCTATAAATACATACATACATTACCATGTAGTTATTTGGCAGATGATTTATACCAATTATGGCTTCATACAATTTATTTTATTAGTATAAAAGAAAATTTTGTTATTTCTTAACTAAAAGAGTGATTAGGAACTGAAAGCCATATAGACAAGAGATAGTATACAACACAGGTCTGAACCATTTCTGTATTCGGTTGGAAATTACAGTCGGAATAATTTCTAAACATTTTTTTTGCTCTGAAACTTCTTCTTTAAGTGGTTAAACACGTTATGATTTTACGTAATTCGATGTCAAAGGTCGTTTTATTTTATTTTTAAACATATATTAAGTAACTTTTCTCCTTCGTCCGTAGTCAAAAAACTTGTTTTGGCGGAAAAAAGCTAGACTAGCATCTTTGTCTACAAAACCAGCTGCCGACGTGGTTGCCAGACATAAATTTTGGTTTTGATTTCGAAAAAATATGTTTCTAGTCTAGGTCTAGGTCCTAATCAGCTTTTTAAATGAAGTTTTAATTTCATTGAATTAGGAATTGTTGATGGTGGACATTGCTGCCGCTGGTCTGGCAACTCTTTATTATCCGTGGGGATGCGATAACCATAACCGATAACCGAT
This sequence comes from Drosophila orosa, assembly GCA_018904745.1. NCBI lineage: Eukaryota > Metazoa > Arthropoda > Insecta > Diptera > Drosophilidae > Drosophila > Drosophila orosa. The sequence continues at coordinate 24,258 of JAEIIH010034450.1, read as the reverse complement.
AGCACAACCTTGATACATCACTCGGTTGTTTTTTTGCTTTTTTGCATAACAAAATCTCAAAAATTCGGCCGAAACGAACACCATTGCGGACACAGTGACTAGGAGACCACGAGAGGCGCATCCCACTCGCAGGGCAGTCGGAATGGGACAATACACGGCGTCACAGCGCAAGAATGTGCGAATACTGCTCGTGGGTGACGCCGGGGTGGGCAAGACGTCGCTAATTCTTTCGCTGGTCAGCGAGGAGTATCCCGAGGAGGTGCCGCCTCGCGCCGAGGAGATCACCATTCCAGCAAACGTTACGCCGGAGCAGGTGCCCACCAGCATCGTTGACTTCTCGAGTGTGGAGCAGTCGGAGGAGACCCTGGCCGTCGAGATCAATAAGGCGCACGTGGTTTGCATTGTGTATGCGGCCAACGACGATGACTCTCTTGACCGGATTACCTCGCACTGGCTGCCACTTATACGCTCCAAATGCAATCCCTCCTTGGACGGCGAAGGAGACCCCGAGGCAGAGGCCGAGGCCGAGGGCGACGCAGAACGGGAACCCGTGCGAAAGCCCATTGTCCTGGTGGGCAACAAGGTCGACTTGATCGAGTATTCCACCATGGACAGCGTGCTGGCCATAATGGAGGATTACCCCGAGATCGAAAGCTGCGTCGAATGCTCGGCCAAAACTCTGCACAACATCTCCGAGATGTTCTACTACGCCCAGAAGGCCGTGCTGCACCCGACTTCGCCGCTCTACGTGATGGATGAACAGGAGGTGAGTGCCCATTAGGGGGATCGATTTGAAGTGGGTAGCAGCTCATAGGTCGTCGTGTTATCTTTGTTTAACTATCACAGTGGCGATAAAAGGTTTATTATAAGGCAATTGCCTAATTTTATAAAATAGAAAGGTTTGTTCGCATCATAGTTAAGGTTTCTAGCTTATTTATTCATATATAACCTAGATGGATGTTTGCCAAATGTTTTCTTTTGCTAGAAGAGGTATTATTTTGGTTTTAGCACAGGCCCAGCCTATTCCCTTAAGCAAATCGAACCCCTTTAACTCTCCAACGTTACCAGGACTTAATACACTTCCTCCCTTACTTAGCTAACTCCGGCCTGCAAGAAGTCGTTGGTGCGCATCTTCAAAATCTGCGATATTGACGGAGACAATCTGCTGAACGACTACGAGCTAAATCTGTTTCAGAGGCGCTGCTTCAACACGCCGCTGCAGCCACAGATCCTCGATGAGGTGAAGTCCGTAATACAGAAGAACGTGCCCGATGGCATCTACAACGACGCGGTCACTTTGAAGGGCTTCCTCTTCCTGCACTGCCTGTTCATCCAGCGGGGACGGAACGAGACCACCTGGGCGGTGTTGCGGCGATTTGGCTACAACGACCAGTTGGAGATGTGCCAGGAGTATTTGCGGCCCCCCTTGAAAATTCCACCTGGCAGCAGCACGGAGCTATCGCACCGTGGTCAGCAGTTCCTCATTGCCGTGTTCGAGCGCTACGATCGCGATGGAGACGGGGCCCTGTCGCCCGAGGAGCACAAGATGCTGTTTAGCACGTGTCCGGCCTCGCCGTGGTCCTACTCCACGGATATACGCAAGTCCTGCCCCATCAACGAGACCACTGGCTGGGTGACCCTGCACGGTTGGCTCTGCCGTTGGACCCTAATGACGCTCATCGATGTGGTCAAGACCATGGAGTATTTGGCCTACCTGGGATTCAATGTCCATGAGAACGACAGCCAGTTGGCGGCCATTCACGTTACCCGGGAGCGTCGCATCGATTTGGCCAAACGCCAGAGCAGCAGGTCCGTGTACAAGTGTCATGTGATTGGGCCCAAGGGGTCCGGAAAGACGGGCCTGTGCCGGGGCTTTCTGGTTGAGGAAATGCACAAGCTGATCGGCAAGGAGTTCAAAACCAATGTAGTTCACTGCATCAACTCGGTGCAGGTGTATGGACAAGAGAAGCATCTAATCCTGCGCGACATTGACGTGCGGCACGCCCTCGATCCCCTCCAGCCCCAGGAAGTTAACTGCGACGTGGCCTGCCTGGTCTTCGACTCCTCCAATCCCCGCTCCTTCGAGTATGTGGCCCGGATCTACATCAAATACTACGCGGAGAGCAAGATTCCGGTCATGATAGTGGGCACCAAGTGCGACATGGATGAGCGTCGGCAGGACTATCTGATGCAGCCGTCGGAGTTCTGCGACAAGTACAAGCTGCTGCCGCCACACCTCTTCAGCCTGAAGACCAACAAGAAAGAACTGTATACCAAGCTGGCGACCATGGCCGCTTTTCCGTGAGTAAACCCTAGGAATAGTCATCCAGCGACGGTAGCTCTAGACTGCATCTAACATTGGGGTCACATCCTAGATTAATGGTTACCTAATATCTTCTTATCTCTTCTCTTCTTCCCTTTTTTTTCTCTGGTTTTCTGTGTCTTGGTTGGTGTCTGTTTATCTGTTTTGTTGTGATGTTTGTGTGCACGTCAATGGCTTCGCGGATTTTGTGGCTGCAGGCGATTCCAGGCCGCCTGGATACTGTTCTACAAGCACAGGTTGGTACAGCTGTGGGAGTCGGCGTAAGTGTTACCATTTCCAACTGAACTCGTTACTAATGTCAGCCTTTTATCTGTTTGTTGTTGTTGTTGCCATTTGTTGATGATTCCATTCGCCACGGCTTCACCAATGAGCCCAATCATCCCCGCTTGTTTAACGTGGTGTGCGGCAGCCTTTACTCTTACCCTTTAAAGTTGAATGTCTCCCCTGATTTGCACCCCTTCTAACTCTACCTTTTCTCTTCCACATGCTGATCCGCAGCCACTTGAGGCAATTCGGTCTCATGACAGACGACCCGAGGCTGTGGTGGAAGGCCGGACTGGGCGTGGCAGCGGCCACAATGCTGGGATTCCTTGTGCTAAAGACCATCAGTTCGGTTAGCGGGAACTCCCGCTAGAAGGATATACTTGCACACACGTTAGTGTTTATTAAATTCATGTAACTTATTGATTACCACTTTGCTTGCTACTGTAAATCCAAATTTATTGTTACGAAACGCTAAGCAAACAATGAAAAATGGGATGCATATTCCTCACATGTAAATACACTCGCGAAGAGCACTCGCAGGGAACTCCCAGAACCAGGAGCAGGAGCAGCTAGCCCCCGAGGACACTGAGTAGCGACTGGCCAGTCGAGCACACATTGTGTACGTTGCATTTCTATTCGTATTGTATTCCCCCAACTTGAACCATGTACCCACTCTCTGATAATTCATAAGTTATTGTTACCATTATAACCGAGTAACCCAAACAGCAGAAAACGAGCATATACATACATCTTCTGGGTCCTTTAAAACCCGTATCGAGTATGTATTAGGACTACACCTAGAAAATCGCCGAATCGGTGGATATCGCACTTTTGTAAATACGCGCAAAGCCCCTTAACTTATGAGCAATAAAACTATCTATGTATGTGGATTTACATATAGCAAATTTACGCTGGAGTAACTTTTAATTTGGCAAAGAGTGGGAAAACGGGGATATACCTATTTTATAGCAATTTAACGGTTGAATACCAGTATATTCCTATCAACAACTAAGTTCAAGTATTAGCTGTAATAGCCCCTTAATAAGGGGGCCCACAAAAAACGTTGTGAAAGCTAAAACTTTGCATAGCCTTGCAGTTTGCAATTGGATCATTAAAATATGATCCAATTTGGTCAAATGAAAAGAAAAACTATCGTCTTGTATTTACAGTATACGGTTTCAGTTTTACACTCGCAGTTTTTAATTTTCCTCTAAATTTACCGATCATTCCTATGACAGCTATATGATATCGTCGTCCGATTTTAATAAAATAATAAACAAAATTGCCATATCCCAAAGTAGATGTAAATTTATTGAAAAGCGGCAAAGTTTTAAGTTTTTTGGCATATCCCAGAGTAGAAGGAAATTGGTTGAAAAGCGTATAAGTTATAATTGTTTGTTATTGATCGTTCCTATGGCAGCTATATGATATATAAGTCAGATTTGAATAAAATTTAAGACAACATTTTTAAACAATAAAAAGTGGCCATATCTTAAAGTAAAGTAAAATATGTTTAAAACTAACAAAGTTCTTATTGATTTTCTACGAATTTTTCGATCGTTATATGATATTGCCGTCCGATTCAGATCCAGCCCGTTCCGACATATATACTTGTGAGAACAGTAAGAAAACTATCTGCAAAGTTTCACTAAGAAATCTTCAAAACTCAAGAAAATATATATACTTTATATTATAATTCCCTGCATGGGCATAAAGATGTCTAAAAGTATGTATGTCAGTACACTTTTAAATCCCCAACGATTTCAGCCCAGAATCTGACATAAAAAGACAAATCCTGGAGTTTGTAAAAAGCATTAATAATAATAATTTATCTTATATTATTGGAGTCTATAGACAGGACTCTAGCTTGTCAAGAGTTCTTCAAATACAGTACAGAAAATTGCCATATATCCTACTTCTGAATCCCATTAATTGCCGCTGCATTAGCCGTGGCTGGGGACATGCAATTGCCGTCGGGATATCGCTTCTGGAACTGCGTGATCAGCTCGGGATCTACCAGCCGAATGCCGTCCAGCTGATTGCCCAGCGTTATCCAGTTGGGCTGGATGTTGTGGGGCCGGCCGAAGAGCTCGATTTTGCGGGTGCCGGGACTGAGGCGCTCAATGATGCCATAGATCTCGTCCGGCTTGTGCGAGGTGGCCCGCACCTCGGCCACGATCACGTCACAGTCGAGGCCACGGTTCAGATTGGTGGGATTGCCCTTCATGCCCACCAGGCAGTGCTCCTTGCCGTGGTTCAGCCAGTGGCCAGTCCGCCCCGTGCGTATGATCCGTTGCAGCTGGTTGGTCTTCACCCAAATGAGCTCGTCCACGCGCTCGTAGCCCCACAGCTTCAGACAGTCGCGGCCCAGCTCCATGGCTCTGCCTGTGACCCAGAGGAAGATAAGGCCGTCGTCCTGAAGAGCTGGCACACCCAGGGCTCGCATCTCGTCATCCGACATTGTGCCATAGGGCAGCTCCATGTGGATATCCCAGGGCGGATCGGCCATCACGACTGCAAACTTGCCCAGAACCGTCATATCCAGGAAGCGCAGGTCGCACTGAATCCATTGCGGCGGGTACAGTGTGCAGCTGGAGTCGATGCTGCGCTTGAGGCTCAGTTTGGTCTTGACATCCGTCGGCTTGTTGGTGTTGATATGCGGCAAGGTGTCCACCTCGTAGTGAACGTACTTGCAGGTGGCCATGTGAAAGCAGGTGTTGAGGAAGCTGCAGTCCCCCAGCGACTCGTCCGTGTGCGCCTGAATGATTTTCTTGAAATGGAGCTTGGTGCACTTGTCGGTTGTCTCACTGCCGGAGGTGTCGCTGCCATCGGTAGACTCCTGCGACTCCACCTCAATCACCTCGGGAATGATCTCGCCATCCTCTGCTACGGCGTCCGCAGATTTAGGTAGCTTTCCGCTGCTGCTGCTGCCGCTGGTCCCTGCCTCCACATCTGTGCGCAGATCCTTCTCGTCCCTTCGCTCCTGCTTCTTTTTGGCGGCCATCTCGGCGGTAGCCTGCTGAGCCTTAAGGCACTCAACCTTGGTGCCGTGGGAGCAGAACTCCATGACCTGCGCCCCGCCATGCGACTTGAACTTCTCCGCCACGGATCGCTCCTTGGCTGTGGGCTTAGTGAGCAGCTCCAGTATCTCCTCGCCCACCTGCTTGCTTTGCTTCTCGCGGGTCGAGGGCATTGAAAGCAGCATCATGATGTCGTCTGAGGCGTCCAGGCTGGTGGATTCCTTGCGCGTTGCACTGGTGTCCAGTTTGGGAGTCTTTTCCTGCGGCTGATCCTCATCCTCGTTCTCCGCCAGATCGGCCACTGTAAGAGAAGGGGAGAACTCATAGTCGTACCACGCTACACGCTAAGAATGATTTAGACCCACACTTTCGTTTGGCCTCCTCTTCTCTCTGTTGGCAGGTGTCATTGGTGTCGTCCAGGATCTCCTTTAGCTCCTTCGGCTGCACCGAGATAATCTCGCAGCCAGTCTCGGTACCTATGGTCACATTCCGAATACCAATAGCACCCCGGCTGGCCAGTTTTCCCAGTATAAAGTTGACCATCTCCAGGGTGCTGCCGGGAATCTTCTCTACAACCTGGGTGGACACAATGGGCAGAGCCAGGGAGCAGGCACTGAGCGACTGCAGCACCTCCTTCTGCACCTCCAGGTCGGCCTCAACTGTAATCAGAGCGATGTTTTAGAGCTTCAACTTGTTGCCATTGGCCACCGGCGCCTACCGAGCTCTTTTTTGGGATTCGTAACCTCCTGAATGTCCGAGAGTATCTCGATGCGCTCCTTTTTTCGCTTCTCCAGCTTCTCGCGGAGCGTGTTCCGCTTCGTCTTCAGTGATTTTATGTCCCAAGCATCGGCCATTGTGTGTTTAATTGTCGGTAAACAAAATAGTAAACAAAGTTGATTTTTTTTTTGTACCAAGAACAAGAGCTGTAAAAGCATCGATACTAATATCGATATTTGAATTTAATGAGTATCGATGCTATATTTTGAGTATCGATATATCCTTATCACCACTGAGTGCCATTATAGAATTTAATAAATATTTCTTTAACGTTTAAAAACGTTTAATAATCCCCTTATAAACCCCTAATAATATTGGCCACTAATAAAACTAAAAAGGTTTGCAATAATTCATTATTAATTAATTAAGATGTTATTGATGAATCTGAATAAATTCGCCTTGTGGCATTCAGGGTTTTTGTCATATTAAGACATCAAGAAGACCTTATATATACAGGTAATTGTCTTGTTGCTTTTAAATAAATAAATAATAAATGAATTGTCATAAATATATAGGTTCGTGCTTCTATAGATTCCGGTGAAAATACCGACCACTATCGATATTTGTTGTCTGCGCGCCTATCAAAACCGCGCTCTCACCTTGCCCATCCCTAGAGCTCTCTCTGCCAACCTTTCGTCGTGCCGTGTGTGTTTTTAAGTTCCTGGTTTTAATTCATGATTTTTTGGTAACTTGATTATACTTTGGAGAGCTTACACGCCGCCCAGATCGCCCGAGTTAATTGCCAAAGTGTCTCCGCAGCTGCCAGCAACCGAACCGAGTGGATTAACCTGCGAAAACAGAGCCAGCAGCTGAAACTGCCAACATGAGCATACCCAACGAATATATTGCAAAGACGGAGGATGTGGCGGAACAGGTAATATTTTTTGGCAGTACTGTTATTGTGCCCTCCCTGGGGGAGGTCCCGAAAACGCTCCCACCGTCCTAGCATTGTCCGTACACTGCGTTTACGGCGAGTCTCTGGCAGCTGCCCTCTCGGAAAACTGCCAACGTCACCCAAACGCGGCAAAGTTCGCGGTGCTGGGGTGCACTATAATCGCGCTAGTCCGCTAGCCACTGGGGCCTAGGTGCGAGGTCGTGCTGTGATTAGCTCCCGATTGGGAGTACCCTTGGTCCCACTCCCGACTCGACTCCAATTGTCAATTGTTGCGTCTGCAGCAGGCAAAACTCACACAGCCGCGCGTCTTTGCCTGCATGTGTGTGTGTGCGAAATAGAGAGTCGGAGAGAGAGGAGAACTGCTGTCTCCGCAAGTGAAAGTGCTGCGAGAGAGCGAGGGGCAGCTGGACGCCCGCGACCAGGTCGAGTTCCGTAATATAGTGGTCGAGAAAGTCTGCGGCGGTTCAAGTCAGCTACTGTCGCGCGCGCCATGGTGTGCGTGCTCGGTATTTATAATATTCAAATTACACGGAGAGCGCAGTCAAAACCCGTTAGCTGGCAGATAGCGATCGAGAGATAGAGCGCCGAGAGACACGTCACAGTCATTGACTACGCGAAAGCCACGCTCAACTACTCGTTATCATCGTGTGGCGGCCCTTATCGCCTATCAGTCCATCCTGATCGCACCTAACTTGGCTATCAACTCTACTCCCCGCTCTCTCTTGCAGGTTATCAAGCGCGGCAAGAATGTGCTGCCGACGGTGGCCCGCCTCTGCCTCATCGCCACCTTCTTCGAGGACGGCCTTCGCATGTACTTCCAATGGAACGAGCAGCGCGAGTACATGGACATGAGCTGGGGCTGCGGCAAGTTCCTGGCCACCGTCTTCGTGCTGATCAATCTGCTGGGCCAGTTGGGCGGTTGCGGAATGGTTATGGCTAGATTCAAGGTTGACATCGCAGTGGGACTGCTCTTCTTCATCGTCGTGCTCCAGGTGAGGCGGAATCGAAGTCATCTTCCAAGCAAGGTCTCTGTATATTAACTTGTCTCAATTTTGCCCTTGCAGACAATAGCCTACTCCATTCTGTGGGACTTCCAGTTCTTGCTCCGCAACTTTGCCCTGATTGGCGCCCTGCTGCTCGTTCTGGCCGAGGCCCGGATCGAGGGGCGAAGCCTGTTCGCCGGCGTGCCATCGATGGGGGACAACAAGCCCAAGAACTTCATGCAGCTGGCTGGCCGCATCCTGCTGGCCTTCATGTTCATCACTCTGATCCGATTCGAGCTGAGCGTGTGGCAGGTCATTCAGGACATCATTGGCTCCATTCTGATGGTGCTCGTCGTGCTCGGCTACAAGACGAAGCTGTCGGCCCTCATCCTGGTGGCCCTGCTGACGGTGCTGAACCTGTACCACAATGCCTGGTGGACCATTCCGTCCTACAAGCCACTCAGGGATTTCTTGAAATACGACTTCTTCCAGGTAAGTTGAGGCTGAATGAATGTGCAGAACTACTTTAGTTACTCCCCACCTTTCTTGCTTGCCTGCAGACGCTCTCGGTTATTGGTGGCCTGCTCATGATCGTGTCCTTGGGCCCTGGCGGCGTATCCATGGACGAGCACAAGAAGAAGTGGTAGGAGGGCGGGCAGGAAGCTACCGCTCCCCGAACGAAACACTTGAAAACAATTGACTTTTACCGTGTTTTACTCTTTCCGAGAAATGTTAGTTAGGATTTTACCATAAAATGGGACAACAACAGGAGCAGCAGCAGCACAACGCCGGCACGTATAAGAACTTGACAAATTTCAATAAAGGGACCTCCGCAATACCCTCCACCTCCACCTCCAACCCCCTGGCCAACTCATAGGGATCACAATCGCCCGGCCCGCCCCACCAACACTATCATTCGCACACATTCAACGACAAACTTCGACTACATTTTAAGACATTTTTTCTTTTTGTACATAATGAGAAAAGCTACAAAAAAGTGCGGTTCCCTCGGAGCCCCCTCCAAAATGAGAGACATAACTGAATTTTATATCGATTGCTTGTCAACAACAACCACATTTTTCGCAGATTTTTTTATATGATTTGTACTACGCCCTATAAGTAAGTTGTGTATCCTTGGTGTTTGCGTTTTGTTGTTTGATAGAAGTTTGAAAAATGAAACCGATGTATAAAATATGATGAGTGTACTAATATTGACAATGATTTGTTTCTTTCGTTTATAAGCAAAAGTGTAATAGAATTAAATTGTAACGTTTTAATAAACCCAAATGATGGAAATTTGATGTGCTGTGCATTTTTAAATTAACCGCCACACAAAACTGGTCGTTTACCAGCACTGCCGTCAGCCAGGCTAGGCCACTTGGCATCACTGGCTTGTGCTCACAACAAAAACAAAACACTAACTGTGGAAAGGTGAAGTTTGAATACCCTTGAAGTTTGCAATTATATAATATGGTCGTATGGTCTGACCCTGCAATAGTAAAAATACTATTCTTCAACTCGAAATACTTATTCAGAATATATATATTTTATAGCAGCGATGGGCACGCCGTGGCTCAATTTGCTCACGCTGCTCAAACCGTTATCTATTTTCGGTAGCAGTTGGTAGAGCTGCTGCTCAAACCGTTACATCTCGTGCCCTTCGCTGTTTTATAGGGTCTTATATGTCTTCTTCATGGCACTGCGAACTTCTTACTAAAATCATCATACTCCTCGCAAGGGTATACAAATTATCAATGGAGCGCTCGGCTTTAAATAAGAGTATGTCGGCTAAAAAACACAACATTTCGTGTTTGGGATTCACAGCGATCGGACCGCTTGCAGAGCGATTCACTCATTGCTGCCGGGTAAGAGTTGGTTGGTCGTCGTACTCTATCTTGGCCATAGTTCCTGCTGTAGCCTGTAATCAACAATTTCGCTGGGTTTTTTTTTGGTGCTCAGTGTGGGCGTGTGGCTTGGGGGGTGAATAGCGGGCAATCAAATCAAAACAATATTAACATTATGGCAGAATTGCGCTACGAGTGTGTGTAACGTAAGCAAAAGTGAGCGGGATACATTATAAACTAGTTTGCACGGTCTACACTCTCACTTTGCCGCACTTTGCAGGCGAGAGCTTGGCTACAGTGTTACCTCCAGAGTAACCCCGTTCTGCTTGCACTCCCCGAGCGCATGCTGCTGTTCTGGCCTTTCTTTAATGCCATTTCTACCTGGCTCAGCGGTTTCTACCTGTGCACAACAACCACAACCCCAACAATAGCACACAGGTTGACAAATGTTTTTTAGGGGCTTATGTGATACGCGATAAGGTTGAAGCCAAGTGCTTACAACCAGTTGATTGCTTAAATTAATCCCGCACCTGTTTATTGCTTAATTGCACTTGTTTTTGTCTTGCAGGAATCGCCTTGATCGCACCACAGAGCCACATTCCAGTCGGAAGGGACTAGCTTAGATAGCTCACAATCAGGATGAAGTATTTCGGAGGAGTTGAAGGGTACGTACATACAAACGCCACCGTAACACCGACCCCTGTTTTGTAATTCAATAACCAATCGCGTTGATTAATGAGTATGATTAGGCGCGATGCGTTATCCAATGGATATGTGTGAGACAGAGGCGATAAGGGTGTTGGGGTTCCGCGGTCTTTAATCATAACAGTCAAGAGTTTGGTACAAACAGAGTGGTGCTAGTTCTGGGCCTTGATGAACTTGACCAGCTTGGTCTCCGGTATCCGCTTGTTCCGCGTAATCAGCTCTTGTCCATCCATGAAGGGCCTGAGCACAGCGGGTATTTCGATGCCCTCGTCCCGCTGGTACGACTCCAGCAGGGCTATCAGCAGTCGGGGAATGGCAGTCGCTGTGCCGTTGATGGTGTGCGCATGCAGGACCTGTCCGTCGCTGGAGCGGCGGTACCGGATGCCCAGTCGCTTCGCCTGGTAGTCGGTGCAGTTGCTGCAGCTGGAGAGCTCGCCCCACATCTGGCGGCCCGGCATCCAGGCCTCGATGTCGTACTTCTGGTACGCAGGAGCGCCCAGCTCGCACGGCGGCATGTCCAGCAGCCGAAAGTTGAGGCCCAGAGCCCGAAATAGATCCAATTCGATGTTCTTGAACTCCTCCAGCTCGGCTTCCGACTGTTCGGCCGTGCAGATGGCAAACATTTCCACTTTGGTGAACTGATGCACGCGATAGATGCCCTTCTCCTCCTGCAGGCCCGACGTCTCGGCGCGATAGCAGCGACTCACGGCGGTCACCTTGAGGGGAAGCTGCTCCTCCGACAGCTCCTGGCCAGCAAAAAAGCCAGCCAGCGCCATTTCCGACGTGCCCGACAGGCACTCGCCGGTGTCCAGCTTGTAGACCTGGGTGCGCTCGCCCTCGGTTCGCATGCCGCAGGACTCGATCACTTCGCGCGGCAAGATGTCCGGCACGGAGACTAGCTTGAAGCCGTGGCCCGTGACCGCTTGGAGGGCGTACTGTATGATGGCCTGCTCCAGCATGGCCAGCTGGCCGGTGAGGTAATAGCTCTTGTGGCCCGTGTAGTTGCCCAGATGATCCATCCTGAGGAGATTGAGGGAGCGGGCCAGCTCGGAGAACTCCTTGAGACTGGCCTGCGGGGGCAATTCCCTGTGCACGTACTGCGCCAGCTCCCGCGGCTCCGCGCCGTAGTCCTGCAGCCGCGGATGTGTGGCATTGGGCAGCTGTTCCAGCTCTGAGCGAAGCCTGCTCAGAGTGTCCGGATCGGCGTCCTTCGCCTGCTTGACGAGGGAGCGGATCAGCGGGAAATTGTTTCGGTGCTGACGGAGCTCTACATTCCGCTCCAGCTCATCGAGCTGGGCGCTGGTTGGAACCGGTTGCCTTGGCGCCTCCGCCGCCAGCGAAGCTTTCGCGTCATGCGACCTTTGGCGGCGCAGCGCCAGCAGCGGGCGCAGCCTCCGGACATTTGTCAGCAATTTCATTTCAATTAACTCAACTTATTATAGAGCGTGCGCCGGCGATCGCGGGGTGCGGGTCTTTGTCACTATATCGACGAAATCATTAAATGCTTCCGCGTACAATTTTCGTTAATAATTCCGCCGGCTGTTTGATAACCCACTGCAACGAGTTGGCAGTTCGGCTCTGTCAACTCGCTGACGTTACGCCGTTACGTCACGGAAGAACGGTACTCGTACTAGGTTTGAATTTGCTGCAGAGGTATTTTTACGACCGAAGTAAATTGGGCGATGGTTAAAAATAGTTAAGGCGGCGATAACAAATGCCTTTTGTTGTGCCCATTTTGCACATGTATGTATGCTCGCCAATGATTGGCTCAATTGAGCCTAATAAGCGGTGCACTTTCGTCACGTCACTTATCTGGGCTTATCCATCCGTCAACAGCTGCAATGTAACGGTATTGCAGGCCCCCATTTTCCTTTTCTTTTTTATTGTCAAATTTAAGATAATATTCTTAGTTTGAATACGCATTACATTCTACGCCCGCATTTGGACTGCTGTTAATTGGGACCTGCGGCACGACCCGTCTATGCGTTGTCGAATCCAATTTTGTGCGTGTGACACGTTTTCTTTAAATGAATTTGTCAATTGGGCGCCTCTTCAATTCCAATTTGCAGCCGCGAGATCGGTTAATTCGCTTCAATTTGATTCCATCACTTCATTTATTGTCTGCGGTCACGGCCCCTTTCACCTATTGTGTAACGATTAAGAAAATCCGGAAATAGATTCAGGAATTGCTTCCCTTTGTCTCCCTCTCGTTTTTAGAGGAGCCACGCACTCCAGGCTGGTCATCTGTGATGAGAGCGGCCAGTCGGTGGGTTCTACGAGCGGCCTGGGCACTAACCACTGGGGCATTGGCATCCCGGAGTGCGCACGTCGCATCACCGACATGGTGGAGCGTGCCAAGGAGGAGGCGGGCATACCAAAGGACACGCCCCTCACAAGCTTGGGTCTAAGCCTCAGCGGCTGCGAGCAGGTTAGCAGACATTACCATAACCCCTTACAGTCCAACAGTCCGTTTGAACGAGCCTGAGTCCCAACAGGAGGCCACCAACCGGGAGCTGGAGCAGGAGCTACGCACCACATACCCAGATCTGGCCCAGAGCTACGCCGTTTCCAGTGACACCATGGGCAGCATGTTCACAGCATCGGCCATCGGCGGCATGGTCCTCATCTCGGGCACGGGGTCCAACTGCCTGCTACGCAATCCCGATGGCTCCACCTCGAACTGCGGCGGTTGGGGCAACTTCCTCGGGGACGAGGGCAGCGGTGAGTAGCGGAGAGCAGCGCGAATTCCCACAGAGCTGGGAGGGGTCGTCAGCGTTATCAGCTAATGGTTGTTTAATGCCAAGCCAATGCCGCGATTAGCGGCCGCAGCAGCTGCGATTAGGATTGTCTGATAGCGTTGATTGCCGCTGACTGACTCATTGCCACCGTTGTTGTCGATTAATTGGTACAATCAACCAACCCAACCTTCTTCTCCGTAGCCTGGTTCATCTCGTACCGTGCGGTAAAGGTGGTCTTTGACCACATGGACAACTTCGAGAAGTCGCCGGCCCCCGTGGAGAAGACCTGGGCTCTGATCAAGGAGCACTTTAGCATCGAGACCCGGTACGATATGCTGCCCCATTGCTACGCCAAGTTCGACAAGCCCTTCTTCGCCAATCTTTGCAAGAAGCTGGCCCAGAATGCAGAGAACGGTGACGAACTGGCACGCGGTTTGTTTCGCGAGGCTGGCGTGCATTTGGCCCGTATGATTGTCTCCCTACTGCCCAATGTTCACAAGGATCTGGTCAAGTCCGGCGACCTGAGCGTGGTGTGCGTGGGCTCGGTGTGGTCCAGCTGGAACCTACTGCAGGAGGCATTCATCGCGGAGCTCTCCAAGACCCCCATCGACTTTAACCTCAAGCTGGTCAGCATCACCAAGAGCAGTGCCTACGGAGCCTGCTACCTGGGGGCGGACAATGCAAAGTTTGAGCTGCCGCGCAACTATGCGGACAACGTCACAGTCCTGCACACATACAGGGACCCACGGAAGAGGTCAGAGGCCAAGACCAATGGGGTGGGCAAGGCGACAGTAGCTGTGTAGTTGTTAGATAGAACTATTCTGAAACATTCAATCAAATTAGGAAGCAGTTGATCTACAGACGACAGAAAGTGAATTAATTTCTTAACCAGATGCCCCTCAAGATTTATGTATTTATTTTCCATCAGCCTTGTCCGGTTGTCCTTTTATGAGTCCTAGATAAAGGAGGTACACTATACGTGTTGAAACTAACTATTAACAAAGTAAAGAATAATTAAATACATGTATGCATAGACATGACCAAACGTTTTCCTAAGATTTTCAAGCTATTTACAAAAGTATTACACTGTTTGGTTGCCACCTTCTCTATCTTTATGGCTTGCACAGGCTATAGTTTTCGTCAGTTTGATTCCAGACTTCCCAATTGTTTGTTTAATTTACAAACGATTAAGCTTATATATCTTCTTATGTTGTATATAGTTTCAGTTCAAAAACACAAAGACCCATCAAATTAACCAACAAATAAGAGCCGTCTTCTTGGGTTTTCTTAGAAATATGTATGAAAATTTTATTCGATAATGTTCATTGTATTAATTGTGTAAATGTGTCTCAATGTTGGCTGTTATAATATCTTCCATTATTATTGCTGCATCTATTTTGTAATACTTTGATTGTATTTAAAGCCAATTCGTTTTTTATTTCGCCGTGCCGTTTGTTTGTCGTCAATTCTTTGGCTAATTTGATTCTCAAATCGGGGGAGCAAACCAAGAGCGTGTTTATTTTGTAGCGAAGAAATAAAGAGAGGCCAAACGCAATATGTTAGCGATCTTACTGTAGAGTATTTGGGATAACGTACCGAGTTGCTAAATAGAATGCAATGGGGATCCATACTATAGCTAAATGTATATATAATTGCTTGGATAATACATTTTACGTACTGAAAAACATTTCCAATAAAATCGAATTTAAATAAACCCGAAAACTACCCTCGGAACACCTAAACAAATTGTCAAGATTTGGGCCGCGGCGTAGCCAAGACTTTGGCTCTGTCGATGCTGAATTCCGCCAGAAATTGTAACTGCGATTAAGTGCGATTTTTGTAACCTATTTCGCTTAAATGCTGATTCCCGTGTCGTCGTCGTGCGGGGATTCAATTGTTCATGCTCTGGCGCAACCTTTGGGGATCCTGGTAGTGGGACGATGACGACGATATGACCGACGGATGCTGCGGCGGTGGAAAGCAACGCACATGCTCCACATTTGAGCCCTCGCCGTCGCCACCCTTTAGATACTTGTTGAGAATGGAGAAGATTTGTGAGTTTAATACTTGGAACCGACGAATGCGATCCACCATCCGCTTGAGTTGCTGCAAAGGGAAATTGAACTTTAGCTTCGCTTTGATCTCTGATCTCTCCAAGTGAAACTCACAATGCCCTTGACGTCTTCATCCTTGCCATCGACGCGCTGCACCCGCAGAATGTGGTAGCAAAAGTCCAGAGCCTCGAAGCGCCGCTGCTGGCCGAGCAGGACAATCATGACGCAGCCCGCCCAGTTGAGACCCTCGCCGAAGAGCTCCTCAATGGTGTACTCCGTTCCCCTCACTGGAATGCAATAGACGAACTGCAGAGCCGACCACAATCGATGGAACTCGGAGCACTCATCCACGTGGATAATCCCGTTGGCGGGCGGCGGGCCACACCACACCGGATCATCCAAATAGCTTTTCACGCGATTGAGTATCACCTCGAAGATGCTCAGGCCGCAGCACAGGCGTTCGCGTGTCAGCAAGTCCCCCTCGCGTGCGATCATGGCTTGCTGTTGGCCGACGCGTTCCATTAGAATCTTTCAAATAACTGAGTTCCTTAGAATCTTACCTTGGCAGTGCCGATCTTTTCCACATTGGACACGATTTGCAGGTTGGCGAATTGGGCTTCCAGGCGCTTTTGCTTGGCCTCCGGCTTCTCGTTCTCTGAAGCGGAAAATATGCACTTCACAAGGGTCCCGTGAGAAATATGCATTAAAATCTACACTTACCCTTGCAGAAGGGCCTGGGGAAGATGTTCTGGAAGAGGGCCGCGTGCAACAGATCGCACACCTCCTCTTGGGAGAGTGCCTGTTCGATGAGCAGGCAAAAGATGATGCTGTTGCCAAACTCCCTGAAGGACTGAAACAGCTCGGTCTTGGCATCCGGATATTGCACAATGTCCGTAAGATGGGCTTGGTAGTAGCTCAGCACGCCCGGCGATCCGTACTCGCAACGGGGCAGCTTGCAGGACTTTGGCATGGCGATCATCAGTGTCTTGGTGAACTGCAGCAGCGAGCCCTGTATCAAGGGCTTGACAATGTCCTTGAGTATAATGTCCATGACAACGGCAATGCCCTGATACCCAAGCAGGCGGCACATTGCATGGAAATGCGGCGAGCCAACGAAACCAGTGTACTGCCCATACTGGGTGGAGTAGGCGGCATTCAGCTGCTTGGAGCCCCACAGATAGTAATGCGACATTTGTGGCGGCTTCTCCCGCTGAATGGCCTGCGACGACGACAGATTTACTTTGGTGCGAATGAATCTAATTGGAAAAGAAGAGTATAATTAAGGGACACCTGATTATTTAGTGAATAACTCACCGATTTGTGGCTGCATTGTAGCAATAATTGACCAGAAAGTCGTAGTTCAACTCCACAAAGACGTGCAGTGTAATGCGGCCGTAAGGCGCCAGAACATTGTGATTAGCCTCCTTGACCATGCCATCAAAGTTGTCCAGGGCCAAGTATTTGCTTAGTAACTTGTGGCAAATGCGATTCGCCTCCAACAGGCCCTCCAGTTCCTAAAAAAATGGATGGAGTAGGGCACGTTCTTCCTTCTCCTTTATACCCATTAACTCACCACAATGCCAGTTATGTCGTTGCCCTCGAAGCGGCTAATGGCCAGCTCAATACTCTTGTGCATGTTGGCGTTTATGCGCTGCGTTACCAGTTTGTTCAAGTCAATGGAACGGCCTAAGTTAAGTCAGAGAAACAAGGTGAGTAAATGAAGAGTAAAATGAAATGAAATGCTTACCCAACAGCTGCACATGTCGTTGCTTTAACAGGGTCTCATACCGATTGTTTCGCGGATAGGACTGAAAATTGAAGCCGAGCACCTCGCACTCCAAACGGAATCGCTTGTCGAGAAATATGCTACCCGCCAGCTGCTTGTAGTGGGCAAAGATCTGTTCGCTCAGCTTGTAGACAAACTGGTCGAAGCACAGATTGACCTCGGCCTCCACTTCGTCGTAGAGGAACTGCTTGCGGAAGACGGTGAGGGCATAGTGCGCCGAGTCGTTGTAAAGATCCAAGGGATACAAAACAAATCTGTGAAATAAAAATTCTGTACTGTAGCCTTGTCAAGCTCGCTTCGTCGTCGCTTCACTTACTCCATCATCGAGGGCTCCTTTGTCTGCAGAATGTGATCGGTGAGGATCCAGGGCATGGACATCTCTATGGGGAACTGAATGCGCTTCTCCATGGTGATCAGATCCTTGCATTCCTCGTTATGCTGGTGCCGCACCAGGCACTTGTTAACCTTGCGACCCATTGTCATCTCCAGGTAAAACTCACGGTACCATAGCTGAGAGAGATCGCAGCACTTCTGTAGCGTGTCGCTAAAGTTAAGCAGGTAGCTCCAGTAGAACGAGGTCTTGTGGAACGTGTCGATCTGCATCAGGCAATTGCCATCGATGTCCTTCCGCAGCGTGCGCTTGCCGCCGCTCTTGTCGGCAATCAGCGACTCCAGCATGGTGCGCACCATGTACAGCTGCGTAGAGGACGGGCCCACGTTTAGGCGCGGCACCTGTATGCGAAAGCCGCCGTCGGGATCCTTCTTTCCCTTGGACACTGGGTCGTCGATGGGCTCGTAGCCCTTCTGCCAGTCGGCCGACGTCTCGCGCACCGACATAATGATGCTGCGGATCAAATCCTTCTTGTTCTTCACCGCCTTTCGTAGCGGCTCACGCAGCGAAAGCTGCACAAAGTCCTGCAGCTCCGAGTAGATGTTGCGTCGAATGGCCTCGCACAGCACAGTCTCGATGCGCGCCATCAGCACCTGCAGGCCCTTGATCATGGCGATCACCTCGATGAGGGCAAACTTCTCCTCCGAGGTGTAATTGTAGCGGGTGGCCCGCTCGTATTCCTCGGCCTCCACGGGACACTCCTTGTTCTGGTGATGGTCGGTGGGGTGGAGCAGCTTCCACGAGTACAGCTCCGTGACCACGCTGGTCCACTCCGACAGCAGTTGCAGGCCACGCAGGGCGAGGTCCGAGGTGATGCGGTTCTCGGCGTCAGAGGGATTCTCCTTGACGGTGGTGGTCACCTCGTTTGTGTACCGGGCCAGTTCCGATATGTACTTAACGTGGTCCTCGCGAATCTGAGGCAGATGCACCATCAAATCCGCCTGGGGGCTGATGGCATTCGAGCTGGAGAGCGGCCACTTGCTGGAGTCAAAGTGCTTGCTGCGCTTTATGTAGTTGAAGGGGGCGATCTGCATGTCGCCGAACAGCGGCACCACCTCCAGGTTCTTGAAGATGCGGTCAATGCGATCCAAGCGGATCTTCTTCTTCTGGTCCAGCTTGTTGATGTTGCAGGCATCGCTGTCCATGAGAAACAGGCCGAAGCCCATCACCTTGACCAGCATATGCTTCTCCTCCGGCGTCAAGTACATTTTCGTCTCGAACATGTGCACGCAAATGTTGACCACGTCTGAGAGCAAATCTTCGTAGCCAACGATCTTCTCCAGCGTGTCCTTGACCGTGTCGCGAATTTTGTTCTGTGTGGCCAGAAACATGGAGAGATTCTGGGACTCCTGCAGGGTGTGCGAGTCGGACATCACCTTGAGGAACTGCGCCGCGCGTCGGTATGTGGAATAGTCGTTCTTCACGCTCGACTTCATGTTCTTCAGCTCGTCGAGGACGGCAAACATGTTGATGAACTTGCCCAGCGTCAGCAGGTACGCCTCGGACACGAAATCCTTGCGCTTCTCAGCGTGACACAGGCGCTTCACCTCGCCCGAGAACGCCTCAATGGCCTTGCGCTGGAAGTACATGAAGTTCAGCAGCTTGTTCACCTCCGGGGCCAGCACCTCCACCGTCTTCTCGTAGATCTCCACGCGATTCGGCTGCTCGTTGGACTTGGGCTGCGGAATGGCGCGCGAGCAGCATCGCCAGGTGTACAGCATGACTGCATGCTTCTGACCCTCGTCCAGCAGCACATTCTGCAGGCGGAAGTAGAAGTAGAAGGGGGTGTGAGTGTGAGTTTGAGAGTGAGTAATTTGGCAAAATAAAGCATTCGGACTGTATCTTACCAAATTGGCGTGAGTGGTGGCCTCCTCAATGTACTTGGCAATTCCGGTGACAAATCCATTGCGGTCCTCGAAGTTCGTGTCGAAGTTTGCCTTGTAGATAATGGAACAGGGCTGGGCCTCAATGCACGGCTGCTCATCCGGCAGCGACAGCTCGTCCAGCACCTCCACATTGGACAGCGCGTCCGCTAGCGTAATCTTCTCCGTCATGCTGGGCTATTTACCATGCCTCCGGAGGCTCCAATTAAATGCAATTTATCAAGGCGGGGCCAAAAATCCCCGAAATTGACGATTTTTTTCGCCTATCGCTGCCACAAATACACAAACACAGTTTTTTGCCGTTCACGCGGATGCGCCGACACAGTGTTGATTTTGCTACCCAAGTCGCGGTCACACTAATCCGCTGTTTAAGTTTTCGATGTTTTGAGAGCGATGATATCGTATAGTTTTTGGTTCGGTTCTTCATACAAATTAGAATTATAAGCAACATCGAATTTATATATTTAGTGCTATAGTACTACAACTAAATATCAGAGATTAATATTATTGGCTGCGTTCACTTTTTTTGCTGATCAGATGCAAAAAATCTTGCATCATGATCAGTGATCATACGCGTTCAGCAGAAATATCGATAGAAATCCATCAGTGATCAGTGATCATGTTTTTCTGGTGAAATTTATTTGTTTATGGTCTCTGATCAGGCGTGGACTACACTGGTCAGCTCTTTTCGGTTCTTTTTGTGGCCCACCGGGTATTGGGATTTTTTAGGGGAAAATTATTTTTTTTTTTTTGAGATTATTTAGGGGGGAAACGTGAAATTTTCATCTGGCAACACTTTTCCCAGCTAGTCGGCGTCAGTCTCCAGTTTTTGAACTTTTTTATTCGCATTTCCGTAAAAAGAAGTCCATATCCTTGCAAGATGTCCATGTTTTGGGGTAAGCGTTAGCATTTAGATTACTATATCGGCAAACCCACTTGTTCATCACTCACTTGGAACTCGTGGGTCCGGGCGGTTTTTGTTCGAGCCACGTGCTTGGCCTTGTGGCGGTGCCGGCAGCGTGGATGGCGGCGCCATTTGTATCGTCACGTTTAAAGCCATGTAAATCATACAAAACTTCCCGTCGTTCATTAGGTTTGCACATGAAGCCAAGGCGCAAGTACTCGCAGACCATTGTGAAGTCCTTCCACATTTCTGGTGTTGCCATCGACGAGGGCTCGAGTGCCAAGCTCTACGTTACGAACGAGACGGAGAAGTTCATTGTGGCCACAGTGTCGAAAGCCATTCCCCAGGCGCCTCTGGACCTGAACTTCAGCAAGGGCGACCAGATTACATTCAATACGGAGGGTGAGTTCGAGTTCCTTGGAAGTTAATTACTTTTGGAATCCCCTGCTCAGACTGACATCATGTTTTAACCGCTTTGCAGGCGATGCAACGGTCTCTCTGTTGGGCTACTTGCACGACATCGATTCCGAAGACGAGGACGACGAAGACTATACCATTGAGAACTTGCTCAAGGATACAGCCAAGCTGAATAAGAAGGGAAAGAAGGCTCAAGCTGAGGACGAGGACGAGGAGGACGATGCCGATGAAGATGGTGAGGAGGAGGAGGAAGACGAAGATGACAGTCGCCTAATTGCAGAGTACGAGTCGTTCATAGAAAATGGAGATGACGATGACGACGACGATGATGAGGATGAGGACGAGAGTGGTGAGGAAGAAGACTCTGAGTCCGATGACGAAGAGGAGGTAGAGCAGCCCAAGGCCAAGGTTGCCAAGATGTCGCCCGAGGCCAATGCCAAGAAGGGTGCCAAGGAGCAGAATGGCGTCGCCAAGAAGGAGAAGGAGGCAAAGACCAAGCCCGAGGCCAAGAAGGAGCAGCCCAAGGCAAAGGATCAGGCTGCCAAGCAACAGAACGCTCAACAAGGCGAGCGCACCATTACCGGCGGTGTGAAAATTAACGACATCATCACTGGCAAGGGCGACGAGGCCAAGCCGGGCAAACGCGTCTCGGTCTACTACATCGGCCGCCTGCAGTCGAACAACAAGACATTCGACAGCCTGCTCAAGGGCAAGGGCTTCAAGTTCGCATTGGGTGGTGGCGAGGTGATCAAGGGCTGGGACGTTGGCGTCGCCGGCATGAAGGTGGGCGGCAAGCGTCGCATTACTTGCCCGGCGCACATGGCCTACGGAGGACGCGGATCTCCCCCGACCATTCCACCCAATTCGACACTGGTCTTCGAGGTGGAGCTGAAGGCAGTGCACTAACCAATTTAACACCACACATCATACATATAGACTCGTAAAGTAGCCTTTAAGTACAACTTTTCTATGCAAAACTTGATATGAAATGTTAAAATAAACACACTTTGTTCTTCGCGCTGTTCATAAAATCAACAAGTTTATTTCTTATCCTCTACGCTCTTCTCCAGCAGTGGCTCTGACATCTGCTTCCAGTGCTCCAGCACGTAGGGGAGCCGTTCACTGGGATCTGTGCTCCAGTGGTGCAGGCGGCACTTGAGTCGCGCCTGCTCCAGCTTATTGATGGTCACGGTGCAGTAGAAATCCTTGTTCTCCTTCTTCAGATCCGGGCCCTCGATGCGCTCCTTGGGCAAAGTTATGCACTCCTCGCGGCAGTGGAAGCCGGCCTTGCGCAACGATGCCTTGATGTGCCACGGCTCCAGCACCCACGGCTCATCCTTGTTCATGACCACCGCCAGGACAATGGACTCTAGCATATTGACCGTGCGCTGGGCGTATGCCGAGCTATGCTTCACCGCCGACTTTTCGGCCTCAGTTTTGGCGTACTTGGCCACGTTCTCCGGTGTATTGTAGTCGGCCAGGCCAGGGAGGAGCAGTTTGTTGTAGACAAAATGCGGCTTCATGGAGACCACGTCCCCCTTGTCACCAACGCCCTCCACGAAGGTCTTCAGCACCGCCTCCATGTTTGGCCGCTTCTTCACCAGCGTATCCTCCACGAGCTCGTAAATAAAGTATTTGGCCCTCATCTGACGGGGTTTCTCGTTGGTTTTGTGCAGAGGCGGGTCATATTTGCGCTTGAGCACGAACGTGGTCTGCAAATCAGAATGTGATGAATGGGGATCGCTTCCCAGATCGCCAATAGCACTTACTCGAACTTGTTGCTGTAGGCTGGTGGCCGATTTAAGCAAATTTAACGGCGTTACGTAGATATTCTTCAACATTTTACCACCAGTCGGAGATGCCAGACTGCACACCTGCTTTCAGAGCTGCCAGATGGCAGATAAACTTACTTCAACGATTGCTGGCGATTTTAAACCGGTACTTCATATCTGTTCACCGAAGATAAATTTTGTTTTAAAATTTGGACACGCCCATTTCCGCCCTTAGAAATTAGGAATATCAGACAATGATGTTTCTGTGTATGTTGAACTATTGCAAAATTTGTGTGTTGAGCAACATGTTTTTAGCAACTAGCGTACAACAGTAAATATAACCCTATGTGGCTTAATGACTGAAAATGCCTGGAGCTGAAGACTGCTGTTTCCTACAAATTGCTTTTTCTATATGTTCAGCAATTCAATTATTCTGTCGGACAGGATGTCCCTTGAATGAACTATCGTGCAGTCGATGGTTTCCTGGTCGAACTAATCGATTGTTTTCCAGCTTTACGGAGTTGCCAGACCGCAAAGCTTAAATTCGAGGTGGCATTATTCAACGGTTGCGGCTGCGCTGAGTGTCCAGGAGACGCCATATTCTTTGAAAAATATTCTGTTTGGAGTAGGCGGTTGGTTAAAAGTTAATTCCCATTCATTATTAAAGGGAAACGTTTGACTCTGCGCTTTCATGTTATACCTATGACATTCGTTTTGCGATTCAGAAAGAAAAAATATTAAGTAGGTTTAATTTGTATTTTCAGGATTAAAGATTCTCGCAAGATGTTTTTTGGTAAGTGAAACAAGTTTATGTAAATATAACAAAACTAGGTGAACAATACTACATGCATACATAGTAATCCCCCTGAACTCCTCTGGGTCCACGGGCTTTTTGTTCGAAACACGTGCTTGTGCTTGTGGTAGCACCATTTTAAGCATAATCTAATTTATAAACTTTCTAGGTAAAAATCTAAACCCTGAAGAAAGCATAACTTTCTGCCCTCCTAAGTCTGTACACATAACGGGAGTCGCCCTCTGCAATGGCGATATTGCCAAGATTTACCTTGTGCACCAAAAGCACAAGTTCATTATGGCCACCCTCTCGCAAAATGTTCCCCAAGCTTTGGTAGACTACGAATTTTACAAGGGAGAAAATGTTTCATTGCTAGTGAAAGGTGATTACGAAGTCCTGGAAGTTTACAGCTATCTTAATTTGTTTCCGTCTTGCAGGCAACGGCGTGGTTTCTATGTATGGCTCCTGGGAGGATACTATAAATGAGAACTTTCCTAGGGATACAGAAAAGCAGAATACGAAGGGAATGAAGGCACGCGCTAATCTTAAAGATTTTGGAAATTTTGTGGATGAGGAGGAGGAATACGAAGACGATGATGATATTCGCCTAATTGAAGAGTACAAGTCATACGTAAAACTATTGGAACGCGATGATAAAGAAGAAGACTCTGACTCCAATGACGAAGATGATAAAGAAGAAGACTCTGAC
>JAEIIH010034441.1:0-75537 GCA_018904745.1 Drosophila orosa | reverse complement strand
ATTGGCCGTTTCTGGATTTCAGGTAACAGGCGAACAGAATCAGCAGAAAGCAACCTGGTGATCTGCGAAACTGTTATAAAAATCCCCAGTTTCGAACCTCTTTAAGCACAGACTCAAACCATTTAAAGAGTCTCTCGATATATCGATAAATATGCTATCGCACATCGATATATCCGGGATATCGCCACTCGATATATCGATAAGTCCGGAGCTATCGCCATTCGCTCATCCCTAAAGAAACCGCGTAACTGTTAAAATTGCATATGTCATTTTTCTATATAATAACATTGTTAAAGATATGAAGCAGCTTTAAAGGCAATAAATGAAAGCTGCGCTTGTAGTCTTGACCATGTGAGACGTCCCCCCGGAGCCGTCATGGCCGCCGCCTGCAACACTTGGTTGGATGCTAGCTCCCAGAGAGTCACCTGCTTGTCGCCGGCTACGAGCACCTTGCTGCCGTCGTCTGACCAACACATGTCCAGCGCCGGGCCGCCCATCGTCTTTATCGGCTTGGACACGGTGGCGTCGTTCGCTGTGGTTTCAGCTGACGGCCATGAGGAAGTTTTTCTGCCGCTTGCTCGGATAGAATGCAATGTCATTCACGGTGTAGATGTCTTAAAAACCCGTGGTGCCCGTGGTCCGGTGTTGTGAAATTGCCTTTGAATCCAAAAGGCCACGTACTGAATGGCCACACGGCCTTCAATGCTGCCCAGGGTGTAGCCGGCGGACTTTTTCTTCTTGTCCTTAAAGACGCTAGTACTCCCGAGGGGCTGTTCTGTAGCGAGTAAATGAGGAGGCCATCGTTTTCACAGACTTGGGACGGTGGCACCGTTCTACTCCAGCTTCCAGCAGCGAGCGCTGTTGTCCCAGATGAAGAAGTTCTTCTGCCCCTGCTCGGGCTGAACTCCAATCGCTGAGCTGCGAAACTGTTATAATAAATTGATAAATCAGCTGTTTGGGAGGCCTGGGTTAGCGGTGCTCTCCACTACCCCATGGGGTAGGTCCACGTCAGCGCAGTAGCAGCGCTCGGGCAAGTGGATGGCCACCAGAACTGCAGTGATCCCTCGATTCTTCGTCTTTTCCCCACCTTTAAGGTCTTGTCCCGAATACCTTGCTGCCGTCGTCTGACCAGCACACGTCCAGGGCCGGCCCACCCAGCGTCTTCATTGACTTGGGCACGGTAGCTTCGTTCTGTTCCACCTGCCAGCAGCGAACGCTGTTGTCCCAGATATTTTGCCACGTGCTCTGCTCCAACGCCGATACGTAGTAGCTGATCAGCAAAACTCTTATAATAAATCGTCCGAGGTCCGAACCCATTCGATATATCGATATATCGTTAAATTAGTTGTTTGAGAAATTGTTATAAAAGCCCCAGTTTCGAACCGTTGTTCGAGGTCCCTCGATATATCGATAGATCATATGTTTGGGGGCTATCGCCACTCAATACATCGATGTTCACTTGGCAGAAACCTATCGTCTTTTTGAATTCGAATTAAAATTTTGCAGTTACATTAATGTATTTTTGTATATGTAAAAATGTTATTTTATTTTGATTTACTGATGGTTATTTAATTTTATTTTCTAAAATACTAATTCCTCAGCTCCCGCACATTCCCGGTTCGCAATCCGGAGAACCTGCAGTTGGGCAACGGCGGCGTAGAAAACGGAGAGGCCACCAGTGGCGCCGATGGCATGAAGAACTCCTCGTACCTCATGGCCCCAATGGTGGATCCCAGCGCCAAGATACTGCCGCGCGAGGTTTTCCTCGACGAGTCAGAGCTGGCGGCCAGGAAACACCAACCCACCAGCAAGCTGGCCGCGGACAAGTTCCGCCGCGATGTGGCTGCCCAGGAGCAGCAGCGGTGCCACCTGCAGATGCGGGCCCAGGCCGTGGACCGTGAGCAGCAGGGCCAGCAGCCAGAGCCGTCCGAGTACCGCCGCCAGTTCGTCCAGCAGTTCCCCGAGAAGGCGCACTCCATACCCCAGATGAGCAGCATCAAGATTCAGGGAGAGTTTGTGGCCGTGCCGGAGTACCGGGACAGCTTCCGGATGTATGCCAACTACTCGAAGAGTGCTCCTATTAAGAAGGACGACAACCTGCGCGTGTCCGGCTCCGAGGGCGCCTGTGAGCCCAGCCCCGAGGTGCCGGAGTACCGCGACAAATTCATCGACCCACCCAAGCACGTGGCCAAAGAGAAGTCCCTCAAGACGGACGACCATCTACGTCCGCGCGGGGAGTTCACCAAAGAGATTCCCGAGTACCACGAGAGCTTCCGAGACCCGCACATCACCGAGATGCCGGAGCGCGGCAAGCCCCGGGAGCCCTACCTCCGGCTGCGCGGCAAGATCGAATTTAATCCGGAGTATCGCAACAACTACCAGGACTTTCCGCGCTCCCGTCCCGTCGTCCAGAAGCCCACCTCCTGCTTCCGGCTGCCCACCTCGGGCGTGAACCACGCCCCCTCCGTCCAGCATCATCAGGCGGATCAGGATCTGGAGACGCCCGTCTTGGTGACCGTTCCTCCCTCGGAGGTAACAGCCACGCCGGAGTACCGACGAGCCCAGTACAACTATCAGCTCAGAGAGCGTCCACGGGAATTGGATGCAGGTCCGTCAGGGATGCCTGGTGGCCTGCGCAAGAGCTCTGATTCCTCGTTGGAGGCACGACAGCCTCAGGCTCCTCACAAGCGGCGAACCTCGCGTCAGCGTGGACATATCAAGGAGCCAGTGCAGCCGTCGGCGGCGGCCCACTTCGAGGATGTGGGCGGTAATGCGGCCAAGAAGCCAGCCAGATATGGTCGTAGGGCGTCCGTCCTGCAGAATGCCTCCAACTGCCGCGAAAACTCGTCGATCATCGAGGGGAATCCCAAGTACGCTGTGGGCTGTCGTCGGTCGAAGCAGCTGCAGCAGCAGCAGCCGCCGGCAGGAGCCTTTGTGGTGCTGGACGAGCCGTGCAAGCCTTCCAACTGGATGAAGAAGACCTGGTACGACTCCTAGGTCCCACGCATCTACACCTCTAAACCGTAGTATTCTGTTTTCAATGTGTCTATTATAAAAGTAAATAAATGCAAATCTAATAGGAACATTTGTATTTGATATTAAAATTGATTAATTTAGGTTTTCATTTTAACTAATTAAGATTCTGTACTTACAAACCTCTTTGGACAACGCCCATTTGTTGACTTTGAAGTTTAAGATAAGGAAGTTTTCTTATGAATGAGTTTAAGAACAAAAATTAATGCTGGAAGAGCTGCCAAGAGAATGCTTATTTTATGTAGACTCCATAAATTTAGTTAGCATGCTTCACTATATTTTAATCTCTGACTCTCTCATTCATGCCGCAAAAACGTAAACAAACCGCGGTTTGCTCACCTCGAAAATGTGTTTGGCTCACTTTTATCTAATCTCACGCATAGATAAAGTTCCCTAGAGAGAGACGGTTACTCATAGTGGTTCAGTTTTACGCCGAATTTCGCAAGCTACAGATGTGAAAACGGAGTTTCTTTTTCATTTAAAATCAAAGGGAGTTCCCCACAAGAAGTGGCATCATCACACAAATGGAGGCACCGGTGGCCCATGCCGCCTGCCCACCGCCTCACATACTCGGCTACGCCATTAGGAGTAGGACACGGATATGGGTCTCCTATATAGTGCCCGCCTGCCTGGGGCTCCTCGTTTATATAGTCCAGACAGCTTCGGACTTGGCCCTGAGTTACCAGCATTTTAGCCAGAAGGAACCGGGTTTTGGGGCGGGCACTTTGCTCCTGGTGATCCTTCCGCCGCTAATCACCTTCCTTCTGGTGGTGGCTTCTAGGGAGCAGCGCAATTGCGCCTGCTCGGGTAGGAATAAGTGCAGTGCCCTTGCCCTTGGACTGCTTAAGCTCCTGCTGTTCCCCTTCTTCGTGGTGTTCAGGTGAGTCGCTGCAATTTGGATCACTGTCAGGCCTGATAACTCTCGCCGATAAGGTTTTGTACGCGCCTGTTTTGGGCCATCGAGGGACTCTTCCACGAAGACGACGATGTGGAGCGCATGAAGTGTTTGGCCAAGGCGGAGCAAACCTCCAGTATCGAGCTGTACCTGTTCATCCAGGCCTACGCCCAGGCAGCTCCGCAGATTATCCTGCAGCTGTATCACATGCTTGCGCAGGATATTTTCCGGAACTATGAGACCTGTAAGCTGTTGATTTGTTCATTTTATAAATTCATTATAACTTATAAATTCCAGCTGCTGTCCAGGCTTTATCCCTGGTATTCTCCGCCATTGACTTGGCAGCTGTAACCACCAGCTATCATCGCATTGCGAGCCAGCGGCGAGTGGGACGCCATTACCCTTGGGCCACGCCCCAGCAGGTGGAGGCCCATCGCTGTCAGCTGGAGCAGAATGAACGCCTTTGCTGCGAGGCTGCGCGAAGGAAAAGCGAGTCCGAGCGCACCATCACCAGCTTCCCGGAATCGGATAAGATCATGGAGAACTTCCGATCGCGAGCGTCACTCTTTAACCCGGGTGAAGCCTCCCACGAGTTGCACGTCAGCGGTGAGGACGAGGTGGACAACGATGCCTTGGAGCAGATGGAAACGCGGGCCCTATTGCATTGTGGGCCTCGGGACAATGCCACAGATGAGGAGAAGATTGAGGGGACGAGACCCAGGCTGAAGGTGCGATACGAGGACCTGGGGGATGTGAATACCATCGAAGTGCTGGACACCATTCCGGAGACACCGGCACCACCGCCTCCGCCGAAAACAGCGCCGCCTCAGTTGCCGGCGCTGCAGCCCTCGGAAGATGATCCTCCAACTCCCGACCTGCGGAGGACCATGTCGGATAAGGATACCATGAAGAGTCGTCGGGTCACCAGACCCCTCTCCCAGTTGGAAACCTTCAAGGACATGCTTCTGGTCAACGCTCAGCTCTACATCAAACAAAATGTCCCTCATCCGCCGAAGCTTCTCCTGGGAAAAGTAAGCGAGGATACGGATGATCAGAGCATACTGATTCCCCAGACACCCAAGGCACCGTCTCCCCTGACGCCAAAGGATGTGGTGGACTTTTACTTTCCGCGACCCACAAAAATAGTGAATGGCATCCAGCAGGATGACTTTGCGGGCAAAACAGTGTCGTTCTTCGGGTGGGTCGCCTTCATCATCATGCGGATGCTGGCGCTGTCCACCTTTTGTGTCTTCTATCCGCGTGCCTTCTTCATCCTGGTCGGTGTCCACTACGCCCTCATGCTGGCCTGCCTGGCCCTGGAAACCCGCTGTCGAGGCAGCTGGAGCCGCACCCTCTTCCTCCTGCTCCTGGCCTACATATACATCTTTGTGCTGATGGAGTTCCGGGTGAGCTTCAAGAGCATTCGCCTCTGGTACGGCGGCTACCTGGTTCTAACCATGGCGGAGAACATCACCGTTTCGAGCATTTGGTTCGTGAACGAGGAGTGGGAGTCCTGGTGGATCGGCTTCATCTGGGAGTGGATCGTGTACAGCGGTGTCCTCTTCCTGGCCACGCTCATAGTCTACTACTGGATTCTGAAGCCGAAGGAGGTCGCCCTCATAGTGGAAGACGAGGCGCCAGCAGTTTCAGAACCCAAGGCAAAACAGGAGGAGCAAGCCGTTGCCTAGCAGTGACTGGCTTGGTTGTTTTTTTGTTGGATCGAAGGAGTCGCCTGTCGCCTGGTGTAGCTTGTAAGCTGTCAGTCTTGTTGCTGGCAAACGAATAAATTATTTACCTAGTATTAACACCGAAACATAACTGTTAATAATGGTGGATCGTGGCAATAACTTCGTCCTCCCAGTGGGGCCGTGCTCCACAAAACTCTCTGAAACGCACACCAGCTTTGCTCCGGCCAAAATCACAAAAGCCCCGAGTAAGTCAATAGCCGAAGATTCCCGAAAAATATTGATAGCTTTTTGGAAATTCCAGCCCTCAAGGCCAGCCTTATGGAGAAGTTTCTGTGGCAGGAGCTCTTCGACGAGTACAATCGCCGTGCATCGGCTCCAGTGGAGATGACCGAGGACCACACGGAGTACTACGACCAGTTCTGCAAGGATGTGGCGCCAAAGAATGAGGAGGCAGAGAAAGAACTGATCAATAAGTATCCGGTGTACTGCACCACGGCTGTTACCTTGTGGAATGAGGACGGGGATCCCACCAAGACGTTCAAGAGGAACTATTCGATAACCCGGCCCATTAATGAGTGTACTGAGAAATTCGCCCCTTAGAGAGCTTTTCTATTTGCAGAGTCCTTCGGAAAATGGTTTCAAATCGTAGTTTAAATATTAATGGCCACATTACATGCATGACTATGACTGTACATCCTTCACTCGCCTTCATTAAACGCAGTTAAGTTCGCCATTTAAAATTTAAAAAATGTCAATGTATTGTTTAACCAGAGGAGTATCAATAAATAAAAGTATAACATTTCACAGAATATTATAGGTATTTAAAAAATCCATAACTTCATCAAAAAAGAATTAATTTCACATCGGTAAGCTGGTATATGCTAGTATTTATCAGGCTAATAAATCTGCGTACTGAGTTTTTAATTTAAAAAAATTTAATTTGTTCTTAATTTTTGATAATTTTAATGATGTAACCCCTTAATTTTCTGTATGCGTACAGTGCCTGAAAAAGAAAATAACTGCCGAATACGAACAGCACCAAGCGGGTGTGACCAAAGGCGTTTCGGCTTTATGAGCTAGAAAAGAGGCGGGCACACTACACTTCCCAAGCTACACCGGCCCTATATGTGACGTGTCTGAAAAATTTCCTAATAGAAAATAAGCGGCGTGTGGAAGCGCGATCCCCAGAATAGGAAAATGTTAAAGCTAGGTGCGTATACTGGGCAGCCTTTAAGCCCGTAACCATTGCCCCAAAGCCACCTGCAGGGAAATGCCGGCTGACTTGAGGTCGGCGTTCTCCCGGCGTCTCTGTCGGATTTTTGTGGTTAGCAGCAGTTGCCGGCAACTTAGAATATAATTTTTTTCTGTTCCCCCCTCGTAGGTCTGACGCTCCTCTGCGTGCTGGTCGCCTGCGGGCCGACGTGGAGCGCCCGCACCGTGGACAGCCACCTGGGGCCCAAGGATCTCACCCGCCTGCAGAAGGTTTTCGTCGATGGCTTCGGCTCCAGCGACCTGCAGTCCATCTTCTTCTCCAGCCTCAACATCCAGCTGACCGATGCCACTCAGAAGGAGCCGCTGTGCAAGAAGATTGCCACGCTGCATGCGGAGTCCAAGCTGAACGTGGGTCCTTCGTAGACACGCCCATTTTTACACGCATTAATACTTTAACTCTTTGCAGAGCTTCGAGAAGGACTACTACTACATTGGTGCCAGCAAGAACCTGGGCTGCTCGGCCAAGCTGGACGAGGCGCTGCTCTCCAAGGTGTACGCATCTCTGAACTCTGATCTGGGCAGCAGCCAGGAGATCTTCTATCGCGTGGTCACCCACAAGATCCTCGGCGTGGCGATCAGTGAGGCCACGCAGGCAAAGGTAGTGAAACGCCTGCAGGAGCTGCTCAAGAAGGACGACACGCTCACCGGACTGGGCTACGCCTTCAACGTGGCCACTCAGCTCGGCAATAGTGCCTCCTTCATTGCCAACAGGGTTGAGGATGCAATCGTGCAGGCAGATGAGGTCGACGGCAAGCTGCTGCAGTTCGAGGGCGGCCTCAGCATCACCTCCCTGATAATCAACGGTGCCTTCGGCGTGAACAAGAGCTTCAACAAGCCGTCGATAGTGACTGCCGAGCAGGCTGTTAAGTTTGCCAACTACTTCCTTAGCCGACGATCCGTCCAAACCGCCAAGGGAGCTCATGTGCTAATCGAGGCGCTGAAGACCATCAGTGGAGCCGATAAGATTGCGCCCGTGTGCGTGCAGCTCATCGGCAACGGACAGCTGGAGGCCCAGTCTCCCACACTGAACGTGGCTGTGGTCGATCTGCTGGGCAAGCCCTTGTCGCCGGCTCCCAAGGCCATCACCGCCAAGGTGATCCGCAAGGACAAATCGGTGCTGGCCGAGAAAGTGACTGTGGCCTCTAAATCCTCCGACAAGACCACCTACGTGGCCGATCTGGCCAGCTTGAAGCCGGCTCGCGGAACCTACCAGGCGGAACTCAGTGCCGACGGTGTGTACACGCAGACCCTGCAGTTCAAGGTTCTGGGACGCGTCAAGGTTCAGTCCCTGGAGCTGGGCATTGCCGAGTCTGATGCCAGCGCAGCCACCCGCAAGCAGAGCGTCACCTATCCCGGCAAGCTGCAGGAGGTCCTCTCCGCCGACAGCACCCAAAAGCTGCTGCTGAAGGCTGTGCTCGTCGAGGAGTCCACCGGCAAGTCCCTGGCTGTGCACCAGGCCTTCGTTCGGCTGCACAACAAGAAGACGGACAAGGAGATCATCTTTGTGGCCGAGCAGGACAGCAGCAAGGCGTACAAGTTCGACATGGATGTGGGCAACAACGGCAAGAACTTCAACTACCAGAGCGGCACCTACGGCATCTACCTGACCGTGGGCGATGCCTCGCTGTCCAACTCCTTCGAGTGGCTGGTGGCCGAGGTCCAACTGAAATTCAACGAGGATAAGGGTGAGCTGGAGATTTCAGACAAAAAAACTAGACAGTAACCATGTAACCCTTGCAGAACTCAAGCCTAAGACGACTTCGGGTCCCCTGCCCGAAATTGTGCATCAGTTCCGTGTGCCCGACAAGCGCCCGCCTCGCATTGTGTCGGACATCTTCACCGGACTGTGCATCACCCCGCTGGTACTGCTCTTCGTGTTCTGGGGCAAGCTGGGCATCAATGTGTCCAACCTGACGCTGGCGCCCAGCACGCTCGGCTTCCACGCGGGCTTTGGTGGCATTCTGGTGCTGTTCTTCGTCTTCTGGCTGCAACTCGACATGTTCCAGACACTGCGCCTGCTTATCCCCATCGCAGTATTCACATTCCTGGCTGGCAACCGGCTGCTGAGGCGTCTCTACGCCCAGCGCACCTCTAAGGGCAGTTCGTCGTCGTAGGTCAGTGCTTGAAGTCAATCACGGAGTTACTCTCCATCTTGCAACTCCCCCGTCTGAAAGAAACCACTTTAATAAAGCGATTTAGTTAAGTCCAATAACACACACACACTTAAGCTTGACTTTTGATTGGAAATTTTGTTTATTTAAAGCCTAGTTTCAACTGCACAAGCCATCATTTCGTTTGTCTTTCAGACCTATTGCTAAGCAAAACAGTTGCGGAAATACGAAAACAATACAAGCATACACAGGTTATATGTACAATAGTAGTAACAGTAGTGGGGAGAATTCCCGAGTGATAATCAGCTGGAATTGTCTACAGGTGAGCCTTCATGAAGGGCTTCAAGTACTTGTGGAAGGATCCGTTCACTGGCTCCTTGTTCAGCGGATTCTTCTTGGTCGACTCGAAGATGTGCTCGTACACGTTGCCATCGTAGTTGCCCAGGGCGGAGTCCAGCACCCGATCGTGCAGATCGAAGCTGTCCACCAGGGTGACGGCATTCGGACGCAATCGTTTCAGGCAGCTCTCCAAGCGGACCTCTAACTTGGTCACATCCTGATCTGTGAGTTCGATAAACTGCAAGTACGAAAGAGGATTAAAATGGGAAGGCTTGGTAATAATAGAGCTGGGAAATCATACCCTTAGGAAGTCACCAATGCGGTTGAGGCAGGCATCTACGAGGTACAGCTCCAGCACCACCTTCAAGACATCGGCCAGGGCGGGCGAGACCTGTCGCGACACCTCCAGCAGTTCCGTATAGGCAGTCTGGGCCAAGAAGGCGCGTCCATGAAGCTATAATTGCATGACAAATATAAGTATTCCATTGAATAGTAAAAAAGAGGCGCTATATATACTCACATCTGCCGCTGCTGTCAGGAAGGTTCCACAGAGATTGGCTGCCACCTCAGTGCCGTGCCCCTGTTTGCGACGCAGCTCAATCTGCTCATAGGCAATACGGGTTTTGCTGAAAATACAATTTTAATGTAATAATCATGCAAAAGGATATTCCAAACTTCACTTACTTGGCAGCCACGAACTGGAATGCCTTCACAATCGACTCCAGGGAGCCGTCAAAGTTCACGAACTTCTGTTGGCTCAGGGCATCATTTATATAGGCCACCGTCGGCACCAGCTTCTCCCCGTTCAGAGCCTGGCCATAAACCTTGACCAGATAACGAGCCGTCTGCAGAAGCATCACAGTGTTCTCGCCCTCATAGGTGCACACGGCCGTGGTCATGCCGTAAATTGTGGGGAAGTTGGAGCAGTCCATGTAGCCATGACCGCCACACGAAAGACGGCACGTCTCCACACCAGCGGCGGCGTCGGCACTGCAGATGGCCTTCAGGCAGCAGGAGAGGGCGTGCATCTCGGGCAAGCGGTCCAGATTACCCTGCTCGATCTCCCCGGAAATCACGTTGTACATATTCCAAATGCCATCGCCCGTTGTCTTGAACACAATGGCCTTGGCTATCTGTGGGAACAGCTTCAGCTGCTGTGTGGTGTGCTCCATGATCTGGGGCTCCGGCTGATTGGGATCAATGGGACTCTGGCGACGCACTGCGGAATACCTGGTGGCAATGGTGGATGCCTTGGCCAGACTCTGAGCGGTGTCACGGATCAGGGCGCAGCGCACAAACATCTACAGAGACGGGATATGGTTAAATAACCTTCTACAGATGGACTAAGCATCGTTGTATCCTCACCATGGTTCCATAGGTGAGCACGCTGTTCTTGGGTGCCACATAGGTGCCATCGGCAAGGACCTGCTGATTCTTCATCAGCATGTTTTTCAGCGGAACCCGCACATTCTTCAGGCCCAAATAGCCATTGTTCACGCCCTTCATGCCCAGCTTAGTGCCAATATCTCCGATATCGATGCCAGGCATGGGCTTGTGGTTGTCCGAGTCCCTCAGTTGGACAATGAAGGGGGCCAGTCCACGGTGCTCGCCCTTGGTGTAGAGCTGAGCCACCACCACAGCATGGTTGGCCGTGTGACCCACTGGAAATGCAATGCTCTTTAGAAACGAAGGCTTTAAATGTAAATAATAAGGATAACTTACATCCTCCTGGCCACCACTTGTAGGCACTGAGGGAGGGCGTGTTGATCACAAACTCCTGGGTCCTGGGATCGTAGTCCGCCCGGGTTTCAAGGCCGCGCAGGAAGGTTCCGTGTCCCAGCTCTGTCTGAGCATAGGTGCCAATAATCTCGCAGTCCCAGGCCTTGCTCAGCCACTCCACCTGCTGGTCCATCGTTCCCTGGCCCATAATGGTGGGCACAAACATCACGTAGTGCAGGGTCAGGGGATTGCCCTCCTTCAAGATGGCTGCTCCCAGGGATCCGCCCAGAAGGGCACTGTCAAAGGAGAACACATTATTGTAGATTATATGGGATTCTTGGATAGTTTCCTTACTTGTAGGTATCTACACCATCCTCGCCATCGGCTCTCAGCTTGCGAATCTTGTCGCCAATGATGCAGGCTTTGCGCAGGCTGTGCTCGTAGAGCTCCTTGTGTGACAAGTAGGAGACGGGGAGGTCATCTTCGAGGGCAGGATCCTCCAGAAACATTTTCTCTGTCAAAAAGTAAAATAAAGGAGTGTTGATGATAAAGGAAATAACAGAAGATTTATAACTCTGGAATGTGTGTAATCATTCATAAATTCCGCTGCGTAACCATGAGTGGTCACTTCGCTAAATCCCCCCTGGTGTTACCGGCCATTGCCCATTTATGATGCCCTGTTCCACCGGTCAAATCGGCCAGATAAACCTATCAGCTAAACCAATTTCAAGTGGAGTGCCACTGGAAATAGATTAAGGCGGACCTGCGGCAAACATAGCAAAGTGCAAGTCAACCCGAATCGGTTAAGATTCGTGCGAAGTTCAAAGATTAATAATGGCTCGTAGCTTGGTGGCTAATAGGTGCAGATTAACTTGTCGCAGGTTTGTTTATGCGGAATATATATACATAATTAATGAACCCTACAGGGGACTGGACTGCGACTGGGACTAATGAATGAATGGACAAAGAAGAGAGGTATCAAAACAAAGAAGTCGATATGGAAGCGTATAAGGGGCGTAACGGAAGCCGTTGTAAGTTTAGATCGGAAACGACCTCAAAAGAGAGGCTCTCTAATGTTCTCGAGTGTCTATGCACTTGGAAAAATGTAAGAGTGGTTTTTAAAATATATATAACAGTACAATTAAGAAGAACATTTTCTAATTACCTTTCTTAATATTGTGACAGATAAAAAACAAAGATATTTAGATAAATCTGTTCTTATTTTAAGTTGTTCTTGAATATTTACAATATGTATTATGCAAATATCAGTTAATACTACAGCAAAACGTTGTAAGCGAATAAATAATTACTTGGGAAACCCTGATCTCAATTATAATGCATATATTTTAACGGGTAGATCTTAAAGTTGTCAGGGAAATGTTAAATAGTCCAATCTGAATGGAACTTGGACCAGAACAAACAGATTACAACTCTTAAGCCTCTCTCATCTGGGTTCTTCTCTCATCTATAAGAAACGCTCGATGTTTTCTTGTAACTTTGACCTGATAGATCTCTGCGTAAGGCCCAGCTCGAGTGCCAAGTCTCTCATCTGGGTTCTTCTCTCATCTATAAGAAACGCTCTCTGTTTTCTTGTAATTTTGACCTGATAGATCTCTGCGTAAGGCCCAGCTCGAGTGCCAAGTCATGCTTCTGACACAATTTTTAATTTCTTGCACTGGCGATTGTGAAATGCCTAGCCAAGCTCAACACAGATAAAGCTTTGAGCGACCGGTTAATATAGCTGCCTTTCCAGAAGAGCTTGGCTTGCAGCACTCCTAAGTGGTTGCGGTGGCTTACCCAGAGTCTTCTTCTCCCTGAATCTGTCCTCGCCACCCGCCCAGAGCACGGAGAACTCGTGCGGATTGAAGGTGGCCGTGTTGCGCTCCTTCTGCAGGTCGGGATTAACTTCTTTGGCTGGCATTTTGCACGTAGTAAACTGGTTTTCTCCGTGGGATTGGGATTAACAACAATCCAAGGCGTCCGTCTTGGGTGAGTATCGCGCACTGACTGATTGCTGCGGAGAAGGCACTTCCACGCTCACAGTGGCACAGTGGCGATCATCAAGTGCTCGACACAGTGGGGACAGTAGCGGCCAATCCAGCCCAGAGTAAGCGTGAAGTAAGTGCTGCTGATCTGATCCCTGCCGAATCGGAATCTAATCGCGGTTGCCAGCCCTCGTGTACGTGAACTTTAACCGCCTGCGTACACAAGTAATGAGTTGGCTTTGTGTGTATTTAATCCCTTGCTGAAACAATTATTATTCACATGTACTTTGTTGCTGGACTACATTTGTTACTAAATACACAAAATAAATACACTTGAAGTGGGAAGAGTCCATCGGTTATGCCAGGCTTTTGTGTCACACGCATGTCAATCTCGTTTTTAGTTGTCTTCTAGTGTCAATAACTTGTTCAAAATATGTATTTACAAGAACCACTAGTTTATTTGTTACATTTAAGTGTTTTAAATTAGTTAAATTTAACAATTTAACCATTTTTTCTTTAAAAAAGGGCATTCTAAACTCGTTTTTATTCGATATTTATTTTTGTTGTTAGCAGGTCTTTGTTTGTGTGGTTGAGCAATCAGCTGTTCGTCAGGGTTGTCGCGCATGCCAAAGTCAACCAGGGCGGCAAACTCCATTTTGGTGCCGCCAGTTAAAGAGAAATTCAAACTAAACATTTTAATTACAAAACATACATATATATATTTGCTAATAAACTGATAGATCATGAGGTAACACCAATCTTTGGACTTATACAGATAATTACAAGTTGCACATACATACAAATAGATCACGTTTTAATACAATTACTAGGAGCTAACACAACATTTACGCTTAATAAATGCGGCGTCGTTATAGACCGTGGGCATGGCTGGTGGCTATTGCTATGCCACGCTGATGCTGCCCCATGCCCGTCTCGTAGGCGCAGCTGGGCGAGGACTCCATTTGATGCATTTCCGCCGGATACCAGTGACCATGGGACTCCGGCAGCTGGTGGTAACTGAGATCCGCTTGGACGTGAGCCTCACTGCGTGTGGCTTTCGGATAGGCCTGGATGGGATGATGATGCAGCGACTGCCAGTCCATGCGGCCGGAGGAGGAGCTGGAAGCTGTCGCCGCACCAAAGGCGGCCAGGCTGCGACTGCTCTGATGGAACTCGAATGGCCAACTCTGGAAGATCAGAGGAGAGAATGTGAGGAGGATGTGATGTGAGTGGATGATGCTTTCATAAATCATGCCAGCGGAGGAAACCGCACGGAGCTATAAATGGAACAATATGACGGTAACCCGTCCGTCCGACAGCGCCATTGTTTGTTTACGCAACTTTGATTGTTTTTAGTGCCCTCCCTCTCTGTCCCATCTCTTGTTCCCCGGATCTACAACAACAGCCTCATTAACGGATCTATAAAAACATAAACAGCCAAACACTTGCGGACAAGAGACACTCATGTGGGCTCGGGATATCTCGTGAGGAGGAGGAGGACTAGGGATAGCGAGCAAATACCGAACAAATGGGTTGTTCCCACCAGAACGGATCATGTCGGGGCGCGTGCTAGGATGGTATAAGATGCACGTAGGGTCGGGAGTGGGACTCTCCCACCCAATGCCATCCCATGCCATCCAATCCGATCCGATTTGCCGCCATATGGGCACAAGACGGGAACCGTATTTGCTGAAATTTTCACGCATTCGGCGGCGGGTAAACAATCGCCTCTATTTGGATAAGTTCTACGCCAAGAATATTGTGTAAACTCTTCGGATTGGAATGAATAAACACCGTTAGAGGAGGAACAAATTTAATTACAATTATCAGAAGTGGGAAAAAACTA
Organism: Drosophila orosa; assembly: GCA_018904745.1. NCBI lineage: Eukaryota > Metazoa > Arthropoda > Insecta > Diptera > Drosophilidae > Drosophila > Drosophila orosa. Next base: position 60,649 of record JAEIIH010034441.1, on the reverse strand, counting down.
TCCAAAGCGAGGCGACACTTTCCCCGGCATGTCATTCACTTTGTCGCATCAAAGTCGAGCCAGCGAGCATCTTTAAAAATAAAAGCAAAGACTAACCAATGCTCCTCTCCTCCATCCCCATCCCCATCCCGATCTGCAGGTCGTCTGTCCTAGCTCCATGGGCCTGTCACTCATATTTAATATTTTTGAAATTCACAAAAGTATCCGATTACAGGAAAGCCAAGGCAGTCTGAAATCACAAAATGTGATTTCAAGCGGTCGCTAGTGGGGGGCCCGATCTTGGTATGGGTATGGGAATGGAGTCCACCTCCATCTCAGGAAGGTGGAAATACTTGTCGCCGCAGCGGAATCAACCGAGCAGATGTTGCACCATAAATATTGTGGATATTGGATATTCGGTAACTAATTTTTAGATTTCAAGGAACATTTGCAGAAGTTGAGCAAGATTTTTTGACTAATTAAAAAAGTATTTGAGACTTAAGCAACTAATTGTAAGACTTTTAGAAATACTGATGGACTGAGTGAGATTTATTTAATAATTAAAAACGAATTAATGAAATAAGCAACTTATTACAGAAGGCACGCGGAGGAATGCGAAGAAATCTAATAATTACTTCCTCACGCATTAAAATCGAATAAATGATTGTGGTAACTAAGGGAATATGTAGAAAGTAAAACAGATTTTCTTAAGAATTAAATTTGAAATGAATTTGAAATATAACCTTAAGATTGTTGCTCGTATGCCTTCAGGTAATTGTTATCAGTAAAAGTCTAAATTTTATTGACCATAAACTGTTTTAATTTATTGCATTAAGCGACGGATAAGGTAACTAGTAATAACTTGCTTTAAAGTCATAAAATATTTAATAACAAACTAATACAAAAGCAAAAGCTTTTTAAGGGAGATGCATACTAAAGATTCAGAGTATTAAGAGTTAGCTATTTAAATAAATTGCAAATGCTGTGCTGACTTTTATGTAGTTAACAAATTATAAAGGTATTCTCCTATTGTTTTCTTGTTTAAATTCCTCTATTGAAGTAAAAATATAACCCCTTATAGATCTCACAACCTTTATAAATCTCACATAATGTATATTCAATTAGGCATCTCGACCTGTTTCGATTTGACTGAAAACCCCAAAGATTGTGATTAACTTGGGCATATCACTGCTGGGTATCCCCCGACGACGACGACGACGACACCCGTCAGCCGGCTGACGCAACCCACCTGGAGTGGCCGACCGGCCGGCTCATTAATGCGCCTCCAATGCCCAGCCTAACCCGCGGATGCAATGCCTCGTTAAGTGGTGCCAGTGACATCACTTATTGGGGACAGGGATCGCAATTGCAATGACACTTACCATGCCGTGCCCGCTGCCATGGAAATGGAAATTGCCTGCTCCAGAGGCAGCAGCCTCTCCTGCCATGTGACTCGTGTCCAGGCCATCGGAGCTGGCGGTGCTCGAGTGGCTGTGGTTCAGGCTGTGACTGTGCCCGTGCCCGTGATTCTGGCTGTGATTCTGTGAGTGGCTGTGGTGGCTGCCACTGGTGCCCGTTTCCACAGCCGTGATTAGCTGCTTGATGTACAGCGTGGCCAGACGCAGGGTGTCCAACTTGGAGAGCTTCGTGTCCGGCGGGATGTTGGGCAGCTTGGTCTTCAGGCGTCCGTAGGCGCTGGACAGCACTCGCATCCGCATTCGCTCCCGCGCATTGGCCGCATTTCGTTGCACCGGCGGCTGGGAGCCTGAGAAATTAGTAGAAATTATTTAATTTTGAGAAGAAAATGTCCCTAGATTTAACTTTTAAAAAGAAGATTGAAGTAACATCGATGATAATCGATTTGTAGAAGACTTTTTATTACCAAAACATCTATCACTTTGGTTATTTTCAAGTTATTTATGAAGCAATTTATATATTTAAGAAACAAGTAAGAAAACCATTGCGATATTTAGTTCATTTCTTTATCAATTTTAAAGTAATCAGTTTTGAACATAAAAATACAAAATAAAAATACAAAAACGATTCTTAAATTATTTTTAAACCAAATTATAATGCTTCTTTCTCCATAGAATCAATCCCTTTAGTTTTCAGAAAACTTACTGTGTGAACTAGCATCCTCATCAAAGTCATCATCGTAGAGATCCAATGGGCTGGAGGCGCGCTTCTTGCGGGGCATTTTCACACAATTTCTTACAAAAGTATCACTTTCTATATAATCTCTATAATCCGAATATAAAATTTGGATATTCAATTCCAATCACAGAATTTGTAAACTCGAAAACCACGCAAACTCTTGAGTAACCAAACGAAGACGTCCGATCCACGGCGCACATAGAGCACATCTGTCAAGTGTTGCCGGGAGAGGCCTCCTTTTTGAGCACTCGATGCTCCGCTCTCCAGATTCCGGCTATTTCTGGCACCTCCGGTGGGCGTGCCCTGCTCCGTCGGCCGCCGCAATTGGCGGAGGAAGCCAACACATGGTGCGATCTGCGGTCTCTTTCTGGGATGCCTGGCTGCCTCTTTGGGCTTCTGGCTGCCACCACATTGGCTCAGTTTGCTTTACAAAATGAAACGCTGCTCTGTGTGTTGTTTATCCGGTGCTACGGACTATTTTCGAGTTGTGTCACAAGGATGTGCGATGTGCGGCGAAAGCGAAGCGTGCCGCGACTCTGAATCCAGATGGCACCACCTGGTTTGTGGGACTGTGTCTTGCAGTGCATTTAGGGATCAGTGATCAGCATTTAATGGCAGACAAACGGGAGGGATCTTAATCCTGGGGTGCAACTGCATATCCTGTTCTGGGGGTCAGAGAGTGGAAGTCAAACGAATTGGGGCCTGAAGTTCAGTTAATGAGAGATTCTTTGAGTTTTAAGTGGGGTTTTTTCTATACCTACCATACATTGGGTTCATGATATACACAGCAATAATAGAAATGGAAATTGATTGCTAAAAATGAGAAAGAGAAACTAATTAATTAAATAAAAACTTACGTTTATAGGTCGCCATTCCATTTTTCAATGAATTTAATTCCCTCAATCAATAATTAAAATCCAAAACTTAAAATCCCCAAAACAAATTGAAAAACATTTCTATATATAAACCCAAATTGCTCCGATTAAATTGTTTTTTGACCTAGGAGGACGATCCGAACTAATTTTACTGCTTGGCAGGCACACCCCCCTGATAAGGAATACTATAGCGAGAGCTTCAGCCTTGATTAGGGCCGCAGACTGACGCCTAGACGTCATCAGGTTTATCAGGATGCCTGACCCGTGGGTTCATCAGACCCATTCAGCGAGAGATTACCGCAGGCGGATCGTATTCTGAATCCCCAGAATTCAGTTCAAAATCTTGAGTCGTGGCGCACGGCAGCATCTCGAAATGTGGCGCCAACGCATCCTGCAGCAGGCATCCCGCCGGGGGATGAGCAAGCAAACCAGAGGAGTGGGAGAAGGAGGAGCAGCTAGGAAGGAGCCCAGTGGATCGCTGCCTTCAGCGGCGGATGTGGTGGTGATTGGCGGCGGGTCCGCCGGCTGCCACACTTTATACCACCTGGCACGACGCGGCGTCAAGGCCGTGCTCCTGGAGCGTGCCCAACTCACGGCTGGCACCACCTGGCACACCGCCGGCCTGTTGTGGCGCCTGCGCCCAAACGATGTGGACATCCAGCTGCTGGCCAATTCGCGCCGAATGCTGCAGCAACTGGAGGAGGAAACGGGCCTAGATCCGGGCTGGATACAAAACGGAGGCATCTTCATCGCGCACAACGAAACGCGACTGGACGAGTACCGCAGGCTGGCCACGGTGGGCTCTGCCCTGGGCATTGAGAACCAGGTGCTGAGTCCCGAGGAGACGCAGAAGCTGTTTCCCCTTCTCGATCCCTCGGCCTTTGTGGGAGCCCTCTACTCACCCGGCGATGGTGTCATGGATCCTGCCATGCTCTGTGCGGCTCTCAAGAAGGCAGCCACCAATCTGGGCGCTCAGGTGATAGAGAACTGCGGCGTGGATGACCTACTCCTGGAACAGACCTCTAAGGGCAAAAAGGTACTGGGTGTGTCCACTTCCTTTGGCGATATCCGGTCAGAGAAGGTGGTGAATGCCACAGGCGTGTGGGGACGCGATCTGGTGGCCAAGCACGGCTCCCACCTGCCGCTGGTGCCCATGAAGCATGCCTACATTGTGTCCGAGTCGATTCCCGGCGTCCGCGGGCTGCCCAACATCAGGGATCACGACTACTCCACCTACTTCCGGATCCAGGGCGACGCCATCTGCATGGGTGGCTACGAGCCGAATCCCATACTCCTGGACCCAGTGCCCAAGGACTTCCACTTTGGCCTCTACGAGCTGGACTGGTCGGTGTTCGAGGCTCACGTGGAGGGCGCCCAGAAGCTGTGTCCCAGCTACGCCAAGTACGGAATCAAGAGCACCGTCTGCGGTCCCGAATCCTTCACGCCCGACCACAAGCCCCTCATGGGTCCCGACCCCGTCCTGAACGGGCTCTACCACAACTGCGGCTTCAACTCGGCGGGCATGATGTTCGGCGGCGGTTGCGGCGAGCAGACAGCTCTCTGGGTCACCAAGGGACAGCCGGACTTGCCCATGTTCGGCTTTGATCTGCGACGCTTCACCCAGGAGCAGGGCAAGGCCACGCAGTGGATCAGGGAGAAGTCACACGAGAGCTACGTGAAGAACTACAGCATGGTGTTTAAATACGACCAGCCCCTGGCGGGACGGGACTTCCAGAAGGATCCGCTGCACGACGAGATGATGCAGGCGGGCGCCGTGATGGAGGAGAAGCAGGGCTGGGAAAGGCCGGGCTACTTCCTGCCTGCGAACTCCAAGAAGGCGGTGGTGCTGCCCTACGACTGGTATGGCAGCTATGGCCACCAAAGAATGCAGGACAGCGAATATGAGCGAGTGCTGGAGGGAGATCTGCACTACAGCAGGTTCTCGGAGCATCACGAACTGGTATGGGGGATTTTCTATGGGTATATAGATTATATAAAGACTATATTTTCCTTCAGATCGGATCGGAGGCCTTTGCCTGCCGCAACAACGCCGTCGTCTTCAACATGAGCTACTTTGCCAAGCTGCTGCTGGATGGTCCCCGGGCCCAGGAGGCTGCCGACTGGCTCTTCTCCGCCAACACTAATCGGGAGCCCAGCAAGTGAGTTTTTTAAGCAATCAGCTTTAGCAACCTGTATCCATTTTCCTTATTCCCAGAACCGTTTACACCTGCGCCCTCAATGATGCTGGCGGCGTAGAGGCGGACGTGACCATCTCCCGCCTAGAGTCCGGCTCAGGACAAGTTCACGATCCCAAAATCAACGGCCAGGGCTTCTATATTGTGGCTGGCGGCGCCTCTGCCTTTTACACGTACAGCGCTCTCCAGGCCGAGATCCTGCGGAAGGGATTCAATGCCAATCTCAAGGACTTGACGGCCGATCTGGGTGTCATTTCCATTCAAGGACCCAACAGCCGGAAGATCCTGCAGCCCCTGATCGACTGCGACCTGTCCGACGAGCAGGTGCCCCCGAATAGCACACGGCTGGCCACCTTTGGGGATGTGGGCGTGCGCCTGCTCCGGGTGAGCTTCGTGGGCGAGCTGGGCTACGAGCTCCATGTGCCCAAGAAGGACTGTGTCGCTGTCTACAGGAACCTAATGAAGGCCGGAGCAGGGCAGGATCTGCGCAATGCTGGCTACCGCTCGCTGTACTCGCTCAGCAGCGAGAAGGGCTACCACCTATGGAGCTTTGATCTCCGGCCGGATGACACTCCCCTGGAGGCTGGCTTGGGATTCACCTGTCGCCGCAACGGAGCTGACTACCGGGGCAAGGAGGCCATAGAGAAACAGCGATCGGAGGGCTTGAGGAAGCGCCTGGTCTACCTTACCCTCCAGGATCAGGTGCCCATTTGGGGCCTGGAGGGTGTCTACCGCAACGGAGAGCCAGTGGGCATCCTGCGGCGTGCAGAGTATGCCTATACCTTGGGCAAGTCCCTGGGACAGGCCTACATCTCCCGACCCGATGGCCAGCTCATCGATGTCGAGTACATCAAGGACGGAGAGTACGAGGTGGATATCTTGGGCAAGAGGTACCGTGCCGACTGCCACTTGCGCAGCCCATTCGATCCCACCGGCCAACGGGTTCTCGGTAACTATGCATCGGAGTCCAGGGCCAATAAATAAAGATGAGACTGTGTGTCTGACTTCCAAGAACTCGTTTTCTTTTGGTTTGCAGGGAATCCCTCCTTCCACCGCGCAGGCCACTCGATTTGAAGTGCAGGCCATAAAGGGCCATAAATTACTTTCGCCGATGACAGAGGTTCGGAGAAAGGTCCGGAGAAAGGCAGACAGGCAGTCTGGCATTCTGGGCATTCTGCGGTTTACGGCTCAATTAATTCCCCTGTCCAACTATTGTGACATAATGCCTCTTCGGTTTCTCCCAGGAATTCCTCGTCGTCCACTTTCCAGACGTAATCCTAGCCCCTCGCCAGACAAACTGTCGCCTCTCGAGCGGTCGTTAATGTTCTTAAATGCGACTCTATTTAGTTGTGATCTTGAGGTAATACTTTCTGCTTAGATCTTAGTAAAAATTAAGTCTTCCTAGGCCTCCATGGTGACCGTGGAGGCTGTGTGGGAGGGACTATCAAAGTGCCCGGCCACCACCTCCTCCAGCGTCACATCGAACTTAAAGATGGGCCTCAGGTCCCTGTTCAGCCGGCAGACCACACCGGCGGAGGCAATGTTCCAGTTCCAGCAGATCATGGCGCAGTTGAGGGCCTCCAGGTCGCCCTTCATGGACTCAATGTTCTGGGGAGGAAGAAGTTGAGATTACCTAGGGAATTGATCACTCGGATTAAAGCTACTTACCATGGCCACTGTGTAGTCAATGGAGTTGATCTCCTCGCCCCGAATGACCACCAATTGGGTCTCTCCATTCTGCTGGTTGAGGAAGCGCACCACCTTCTCCTTGAGGTATTCTGCAGAGGCATAATCCAGCTTCTGTTTCACATCCACAAGACCCACTTCATGGCCATTGACCTTTTCCAACTTGATGTCCACCTGGGGACGGGCACTGCTGTAGAGGATGTACACCATATTGGCAGCTATACCACACAGAATGCCATACTCCAGGCTCCAGAACATGCAGGTGATCAGGGTGACCGTAAAGGGAAAGAGGTCCTTCTCTGGAATATGTTATTATGTTATTATTACAAGTTCTAAGGGAATCATGTTTAAACTCACTCTTCGACAGCCACATGTCCTTGATCTTGTGCAGCTCCACCAGGGATATCATGGCCGCTATAATGATAGCAGCCAGGGTGCACTTGGGTATAAAGTAAAAGGTTTGGGTGAGGAAAGCCAGTGCCATCAGCACCAAGGTGCCAGTCACTGCACCTCCCAGAGGAGTCTTCACTCCGCTGGCATTATTCACCGCCGTGCGGGTGAAGGATCCGGTCACGGGCATGGACAGCACGAAGCTGCCCATGATGTTGCACATGCCCAGAGCCACCATCTCCTGCGAGGCGTCCACAATCTTTCCCTTGGCTGTAAATAGAGAATTATATATAATTCCAGAAAGATAGAAAAGCTTTTAGGAACCTACAAAATGCCTTCGATATAGCCACAATTTCCAGGATCGAGATCAGCGGAATGGAGCCCAGCGAGGCGCCCACTGTGCTGATCATGTCGCCAAAGGACACGTACTCCCCGTCCACAGTGGTGCTGAAGGGCGGCAGTCGGAAGGGTGGCACTCCGGCCGTAATGTTGCCGGTGACCCGGAAGGGTTGATTTCCATCTCTGCTCAGGATGTAGGCCAGGAAGGTGCCGAATATCACAGCCAGGGCGTTGCGAGAGAGTCCCAGGTACTTCCAGAAGATGCGATTGCCCCACTTGATGTCCTTGACAAGCTGTAGGGATTATATTTTGATAATTACTAGATCCTCTAGAGAGTTATTTAAGAGCAAAGTGTGATCTCTCTTCCGCACAGCAACACTTGCACGAGAATCACTCGAAAGTGTAACCGACAACAAGGTTAATTGCCTTCAATTGGAAAGGGAACAACCCATTGTCGGTCTCAATTTATGTATTTACCGTCATGAGGAGCAGGAAAACGAGCGAAGAGACGCCCAGCAGGGCGTCCCAGATCCTTATAGAGTCCAAGTGTGTGAAAAAGTTCTTCCAGGCGGGCAGCAAGTCATTCGAAGGACCTGTTCAGTACAAGGATTCCTTAAATTTGAGTGCACTTGGAGTACAAGATCCTCGACTTACTGGACAGACCCACAATGTTGTTGATCTGGGCACTTCCTATCGTGGTGGCCGCCGCCATGGTGAAGCCTGTGATCACGGGAATCGAGATGAAGCGCACCAGCACGCCCATGTTGAGCAGCCCGAGGAGCAGGACAATGCAGCCAGCCAGGAAGCACACGAGCACAGCATAGTCCGGACTGATGGTGGCATACTGGTTGACCATCAGGGCCATGATGGCAGTGGTGGCTACACGAGAGGCAGCAGAAGATCAGCACCTTGGCACAAATTAAATAAATATATCCACTAACCAATGGTGACATCCTTGCAGGAGCCGAATACGATGTAGGTGAAGCAGCCCATGAAGGCGGAGTACAAGCCATACTGTGGCTCCAGGCCAGCCACCACTCCGTAGGCGATCGCCTGCGGGATGGTGGTCAGGCCCACGGTGAAGCCAGCGATGAAGTCCTGCATGATGTACTCCAGCCGATAGCGGGGCAGCCAGTTGAAGATCGGGAACTTGCTGGTCACGGTCGCCGGGCGACACAGCTTGCGACCGCCATCCCTGACAAGCGAGCCCAGGCTGGGCAGCTGCTCCCGGTAGAGATTATCTGTGGAGCCATAGAAGCTTTCAATCAGTGTCCACCAGCAGCGATAACCCCGCCTCTTCCTCTCGAACTAATCTTCCCTGGCAGCAACAGGGCTCGGACATCTGGCGATCGTGGTTTTATTGACATTGGCCTGGTCAGCTTATCGGTTGGGAGCCGGTAGCCTGGACTACCCCACGAAGATAAGACCTCTCCTTGAGATACTCTTTTATGAATTGGCACGTATTTGAAACGGGGCAGTTGCTCCGATTAGAGGCCCACTTTCTCGCAATAAATTCGCAATCCGCGCTGACCCTGAGAATGCGCAGCCGGAAAAACCCCGGGGGGGACCAGTTCAGTTACTCACCCTCGTCGGCTCTCATTGCGGATGATGCGCGTGTTCCGCGTTCGGAAAACTAACTGAGCGCGATCGGAGGCCGGGCGATCAATATAACGATAGCGATAGCGAGCTTAGGCGTCCACTCAGAGTGCCGCTCCAGACGAGACTGCCGCCGAGAACGGAGTCGGCAACGCTCGTGAACGGCAGAGCACTGCCGCTCGTTTGTTGGCCATAAATGATTTACAAGAGCAGGTACCTGAAACGGCTTATCTTGTTAGCCAAGTTGTGTTCCCGCGATCAACAATTACAGAGATATCGTAAGTGATTGCTCCGCAACCCAGACGGCACTTTAATGGAGTCACTTCTATACTAACTTAATATTACTCTTAATTCCTGATTCTTAATTCCTAATTCTTAAGTTTCTTATGACTGAGCCGAGGGAGTCTCCCCCTCGCTACTCTTCCAGAGCTTGACGGTGAAGCCGTTCTGCAGGGCCCCGCTGGCTATCACATTCTCCTTGGGATGACAGTCGGTGCAGATCACCAGGTCGCCCTCGGTGTCCGCCTTCTGGACCAGCTCCTTGGTCTGCAGCTTCCAGATGCACAGCGTCTTGTCCTCGCTGCCCGAAACAAGCCAGATGCCGCCCGTGACCGAGAAGTTCGAGTTGATGCAGTAGGCCTCGTTCACATGGCCGCGGTAGGCGCGCAGGACCTTGACCTTTAAGAAGTTCCACAGTTTCATGGTGCAGTTCATGTAGGAGGCCACGACGTACCGGCCGTTGGGCGAGAACTTCACATGGCCCACCGGCGAATTGTCGGCGTCGATGAGCGTCATTAGCAGCCGACAGGTGGCTGAGTCCCACACGCGGATGAGGCCGTCGAAGCTGCCGGTGGCGAAGAGAGTGCCTTCGCGGTTAAAGTCCAGCGAGGTGACGGGATCCTCATGAGCTGCCACCACCTTGAGAGTTCGGGTTGAGCGCACATCCCACAGGCGGACGGTCTCATCGTAGCTGGTGGAGGCCAGCAAGTTGCCCGAGGGATTAAAGCGGCACGCGAAGACATGTCCCTGGTGCCCTCGCAAGACCCTTTGACACTTCCCGATGCGATGATCCCAAAGACGCAGAGTCTTGTCGTCGCTGCAGCTGGCCAAGAGGTGGTCCGGCGACCAGGCCAAATCATTGATTCCCACCGTGTGCCCGGACATAGATTGCTGCAACTTGGCCGTCTTAACGTCCCACAGCATCAGGAGCTTGTCCGCCGAGCTGCTGACCAGCTGCTCGCCATCCGGACGGAACTTTACGGACGTGATGCATGACTTGTGTCCGGACAGGGAGTCCTTCACGGCGTAGCCAGGGCTATGAGCCTTCGGCGGGCAAGGCACCTTAAAGATATCATCATCCGTCTCTACATTGCCAGAGGTTCCCGGTTCCTCAGCGGGAATTGAGGTCTCTGTGCAGTCCATTTTCAACAATTCCAATTGCTCGGACATCTTCAAAAGCTGGAAAGAGTATAAATAAATCCATGATGTGATCTTTACTGAAAAAAATAACCTACTTTGCCTCCTGCTACAAAAATTCTTCAAGAAAATTAGTTTACTGACGGCGCTTAAGAAATGGCGCTGTCAATGTCAAACATTTGTCAAGCTTTTCGTAGACTTTTCAACACTGCTCGCCTATATTGACAGCTATCATGTGATGGCTTGTTTTATATTTATAACCCTAAAATTCACACATTTATACCCTTTGCAGGGTAGTATAATTTAACTCAGAGGCTGACAAATCATTGAAGGAGTCGTTGCCGACCCTGTAAATCATATATTCATGATCAGCATAAAAAGGCGAGTCGATCTAGCCATGTTTGGTAGAATTGGAAAAATTTCCAATTTTTTATACCCTTGCAGGGTATTATAATTTCAGTCAGAACCTTGCAAATTAGTGAAGGAGTCATTTCCGACCCTATAAATCATATATATTCTTGATCAGAATTAAAAACTGAGTCGATCTAGGCATTTCCGGCAGAATTTAATTTTTTGCCATTTTTTTCAAAATTTGATAAGGGGTAACATCATTAAAATTTGCGAAAATTGGGAAATTTTTTAATTTTTTTAAACGTTAAATTTTGTATACGGATTTATTAATCTAATAAAAACTAACACAGTAAAGCTTTCCGAATTGAAATTAATGCATTTTTAACTTAGGTTTGATAAAATTTCAAACTGCAAGGGTATAGAAATTTCAGTTTCCCGAAGTAAGCTTCCATTCTTCTTTTAGTTATATATTTCAGTATGCAGATTTGTTAACCTAATAATTTTTAAGTTTTTAAAATTAATGCTACTTTAATTTTTTAAAGATTTAAATTTAGTTTATATATTCAAGATATATGCAGATATTCTTCTGCAGCTTATCTTTGCAGATAACAAACCCAGTCGAACCCTAACAAGTTCCTAGTTACATTAGGCTTTTTAAGAGACTTCAAACAAATAAATAAAACCAAAAGCTAAACGCGCAATTTCCATTCATTAAGAACTTTTATTACAACAATACATATTTGCCGGATGAAAACAAATGCTAATTATTTCGCTTACTATTGCTCTTTCTCCGAATTGTTTGCCCAGACAGCCAGGGCTTGTGTTTCTGAGAGCGGAGAGACATTTGCAAAAGTTGATTATCCTCAAGGTACCTTTTTTAGATGCCTCAATGAACTGGGTATTAAAAATCGGACTGAGAGAGGCAAGCAAACAAGAGCAATTAATTTGCTGGTAAATATTTGGTGACAGGGTAGCCTATTGTGTGGCCCAGACTTGTTAACCAAACATTAAACATTGCCCCCGATATTTGTCACCTAATTATTTGCCGATTCTGCAAAAAACTTACACATGTACATGTGGTCAAAACCGGAGAAGGAGCGATAATAAAGTCAGTGATCTGGCTATTTGCATAATAATTTACCAGACGAGACAGCCAGGAATGCTACCAATATTTATCATAATATTTATTTGTATAAACACCCTTAACTAGCTTTTAAGTCACTTTATATTATATTTTGCCTCATCATTTTGGGGCGTTGAAGAGACCCCTCATTGTTCTTTGGAATAACGCCTCCCTTTTCGATGGCATGACTTTCAGGAATTCATCAACAATATAAGTAATTTTGGCTATCAAGGAGCCAACATAAGTGGAAAGGCCTACCATGTGGACAGCTCTGAAGTTAGTCCTCGCTTGGACACCCATTTTAATCAGGAGTGTCTGTGGTTCCCCCCTGGAATTCATCATCCGGACTGCTGAGAAATCCTCGCTCTCTGTGCTGGTAATTCACACTGACTACTGTCCCGAATCCTGGTTAAGGGAAGTCTTTGGGAAACCAATAATTCCGGTGGTTATACGGTCAGCCAAAGATGTTCATCCGATAGACCAGCAGTTCTCTCGGCCATTGCATGTTCTTTGCCTGCCTGGATGTGAGCTGCAATTGGATCGGGAATTACTCCAGAACTTGGCCACTTCACTGGGGGAGTTTGCCCAGCAGAAGGTCGTCTTGTATGTAGCCAACAGCTCATCAGATGGAACCAGAATGGAGGCTCTACTAGAAACCAGCTTCTACTTTCGACTCGCCAACATAATTGGTCTCTTGGCTTCCGATGAGCAGCTCTACTTTTACAGATACCAATCATATCCCAGCTTTCATACAGAGAAAAAGCCTTTACAATCATCGAGCATCTTTGACCAGCATTTTCCCAACATGCAGGGTGAGCCACTGGTTGTGATGCCCGACACATGGCTGCCGCGATCGATCCTGTATGTGGACAGGCGCACGGGTAAGCAGATCCTAACTGGATCCGTGGGCCGCTTCATCCACGTCCTAGCCTGGAAACTGAACGCCACACTGCAGCTGACACAGGCGGTGACTCCCGGACGATTTGTCCATGCGAACGAGCTTCGTGAGTTGGGCAAACACAGTTCCATTGATGTCTCGGCGGGCATGTCGATGCTGGAGCGAGGAGAGCAGCTGCCACGCACAAGTTATCCCCTGGAGCTGACCCACATTTGCCTGATGATACCCGTGGCCCAGGAGATTCCGTTGAAGGATATTTATTGGCACCTGAGCAGCGTTTCCAATATGCTACTGGCCCTGATCGTTGTCTATGCTTTCGGCTTGGTACTGACCTTTATTCAGCTCTTGAGGAGCGGTGATGTGCGTCCCGTGGACTTTCTGCTGAACGACAGGGCATTGCGTGGAGTTCTGGGCCAGTCCTTCAGGCTGCCCTGGCCAAGGAGAGGCTGTTCCAGCCGATGGATCTACCTGATGCTCGGCATCGTGGGTCTCAACGTGAGCAGCATCTTTGAGGCGGCGCTGGAGACGATGATGGCGCATCCACCGCGGGAGTTTCAGGCGCGGAGCTTTGCTGATCTGCGGCGCACGCAACTGCCGCTGGTGACCACGCCCGAGGACTTGCACACAGTGATGGATATGCATCTCAACCTGCTGGTGGTCAATGTGAGTGAGTATCATCAGTTTAGGAGTGGCGGCAATGCCAGCAGTGCCTACTTCGCCTCTCGCCTGCACTGGACGCTGTTCAGGGAGCAGCAAAAGCGGTTCACCCGGCAGCTCTTCATCTACTCCATGGACGCCTGTCTGTGGTCGCTGGCCCTGCTCTCGTTCCAGTGGCCGCAGAGCTCCTGGTTCGCCGAGCCAGTCAGCAAGCTGATACTGGAGGTAAGGGCCAATGGGCTGTACCAGTTCTGGGTGGGAATGCATCACTACGACATGACCGAGGCGGGTTTGGCAGGCCTAGAGGATCCCAGTCTAAGGGAGGATGTGAAGGGATCCGCTGCGCTGCGGCTGAACGATCTGCAATGGGTGTGGCTGGCCTACGGAGTGCTCTTGGCTGCTTCCTCGCTGGTCTTCTTGCTGGAAATGTTCTGGACAAGACTTGGACGTAAGATTCAAACATTTATTTGACAATTCCATGAATTCGTAAACAATTATGGAGCAAATTAACACACAGAACTTTAACGATTAAAATTTAAAATGAAGTAAACTACTCATCGTCATCGATGATCTCGATGGGGGACCCCGACTCCTCGGCGGCTTCGTCCCCACTCTCCCTGTCGCTGGTGGGACTCTTTAGGTCTTCAATCTCATCCCTGAGGTCTTCGATTTGCTCCTCATAGCGACGCCTTTGAGCGGAGAGCTGTTGAAGATTGGCTATTACTATCTACTAAAATATTTACTAAGTAATTAACGAACCTTGAAATCGGCTTCCCGTCCAGCAATCAGCAGTCTTTTCTCGCACTCATCCTCGTGCTGTTTTTTGTTGTTTTGGATTATCTCCTGGTACGTTTCGGTCAGCTCCTTGCGCAGCTTCTCCTCCAGCAACTGCATCTGCAGCACATGATCGTGCTTGAGGCGCTCGACCTCCAGCTGAAGGTTCACAATCTCCTCCTCCAGCTCCTTGGTGTACTCGTTGCCGCCCTCGTCGGCTGCCATTTTCGAAAACTCCATGAAGCCGGCGTAGCTGATGCGATGCTGCTTGATGACGGGCTCCTTGAACACAATGTTCTTTGCAATCGAGGCAAAGTTGAGCACATTCAGATTCTCCTCATAGTATTTGTCCACGGGGGTGACCGTGACGATCATAGCCAGCTTCTCCTTGCCCACCAGTGCCGCCTGCAGCAGCATCGTGAGCTTGGAGTCCCGATACGGAATGACATCGGCGTTCTTCTTCTTCTGGGCCGTGCTGGCCGCATCCAGGCAACGGCCCAGCACCATCAGCGAGGTGTTGATGTTCTTGGCCTCCTTGAGCCGCAGGCCAGTGGTGCCAGTGTTGTTCACCCGCTCGGAGCCCGCTAGGTCGCAGAACTTGTACGAACTCTGGGTGGTGATGCCCGATCGGTTGTACTTTAGTATGTCTACGGTGAATACGCAATGCGAGCGGCTGGAATTGGCGTTCACCGAGGTGGCCGCGTAGGTGGAACGCTGCTGGCCCAAGCGCAGCAACCTCAGCGCCTCCTCGCTGCTCTTCACGAAAACACTGGTCAGCCCCTTGACGAACACATGACCCTTATTGCACACGACCTTCAGGTTCTTGCGCGGCCCCTCGGCCATCTTTGCCTGCTTCGTGGGAATGGCCAACAGGTCGTGCACCAGCTCGTTGTAGATCTCTACAAAGGAAACCCAAATCAGGACGGACTCGTCGCTGGTCGCCTTTGTCTCGAACGTGTGATCTTCGTTGATCATCTGCCTGAGCCGCTGGTAAGGGGCACCCATGTCAGGACACAGATCTAGCAGCTTCTTGCGTATCTGCAGTTCCTTAAGCGAGGCGTCGTCCTGCAGGAAGACTATGCAGCCGTTGATCAGCTTTAGCTTGGGTGAGTGATACACCGAGTCCTTGCAGATGGTGAAAATGTTCTCCAGCGCACGGGGAATGATGCCAGCGCTCACATCATCACCTGAGGAAGTGTGCGCTTTAGTAATGAACCAAGGAAAACGAGAGAGAGGACACTTACCGAGCAGGGTGTAGGTTTTTCCAGAGCCCGAGGTGCCGTAGGTCATAATAGTCACGCACTCCTCCTCGCAGATCCTGGGGCCCACGCAAATGTCGTATATGTCGCGCTGGTCCACAAAGCTATCGAAGATGGTGGTGAAGCCAAAGTGCTTCTCCATGCGGTTCACATTGTTGCTGGTCGAGTCCACCTTGTAGCTGGTGATGAGCACATTCCCATCCTCGGAAATGGAATAGGCCTTTGAGGATTCGGTGACGGGACGCAGCCGCAGGAAGACCTGCGGCCCTGACTCCAGGCTCGTGCTCTCGGCGTTGCTTGTGGCAGTGGAGGCAGCGTCGACGCCACTCGCCGTGTACTCAGATTCAGTTTCCGAGCCATCGGAAAAGCTCTCCTCCTCGGACTCCTGGATGTGTTCGAACAGACGCATCTTTTTTTGGGGGCGCGGGCGGCAGCGACGGTCGATGGAGGGTTCACGGGCCACCAGAAATGAGCGCATCTCTCGCTTTTGCATCTCTGAATTTATTTGGTTTTCCATGCTCAGCCGTACACTGTTAATTAAGGATTTTAGGTTTTCCGCTTCCTTTCGCGCGAATTTTCAGGCCCCTAGCTAGGGCTGGCAACTGTTGTGAGGGCCAACACCAGGGCTACTGTGTTTCTCTGAAACCTATCGGTTGAGGTAATCGAGTACTTATCGAAATTGAAAGTGACCGTTAATCTTATCAATTCGACTTTTTGAACCAAAAATATTCTTTACACAAAAAAGAGGTGTGGAAAACGAGAGGCAGGACAACATTCTTGCAATTTACTGTATCAAAAACTGTACCAAAGAGCTGCAGTTGCAGCACCACCTCATACTACCACCATACAAACTCCAGCGATATTCTATCATCCGAAGTTAGATTCTGCAAGTTCTGCGACTTAGCAGGCTCAAGCGAATGACTGAAACCACCAGCCTCCGTTTCAAGGAGGCCTACAATATAAGAATTAAATGTTGTAAACGTGACTTTTACAGAATAAATTACAATAAATGCTATATTTAGTGTACTGAATTGTTAAGAGGCCTGAACGTTGCCAAGTCAATGAATTTGACTGTTCTTTACACTAATTATATGTGCATTTTTCCCATTCAATCCACTGAAAACCCAACAATAAAGCACAACATTTGTTCACCGTTTGTAATATGCATATCTCAAAATATGTAATCTTTGCTAGTGTAGTTACAGTTGTTAAATAGTTAGTTTATGCTTTGTGTGTGTTCGCGTTGCATTCGAGTTGATTTACAATTATTTGTCCATTGTTTCCTGCTGCAAATAAATATTACAAAATAGGTGGTAGAAATAAATAGGTATGGTACTCAGGCATGCATCTTAATCGTAGTGTTTTGTGTGTATATAACTATATATATGTTTGTTTGTCTGCTTTCTCTAGGTACTTAAGTCACGTTGCATCTGAGAGAGCAAAAATAAGAAAGTAAAACCGATTGCACTCAGGGGGTCACATAAAGATTCAGGGAGAGTTCAGCGAAAGAGATTCGAGGTTCGAGAAGAAGTACATCATGGAGATCGCCCGTAAAACTAAGGTATCGTATATCTTTTAGCCTAAACACAAGGTTAATTTGCACTAAACGGAATGTTAAATACACAGAGAGAATGTCACGAGATTGATCTACTAACAACAGGGTTAGCCGCGGGTTATAACAAAATAAATAAGGTAAAATAATAACCGAGAGAAGCTCAGATAACGCTGCTTAGATTCGAGCCGGAAACGCCTTCCGGGTTGTTCTTCTGTGGCGACATGGCCAAGCCATTGCCATTGCCATTGCTTATGTTGCCGTCTAGGAGTTGCAGCAACCTTTGCCGCGTCCGCTTGTCGCTGGCGCAGATGCACTGAATCAGACTGCTCAGCTGCTTCGTGGAGTACTCGTCGCCCAGGCGCTGCTGCTCGATCCACTGCTCGAACTGCTCGGGCGCAAAGTAGTAGGTCTTGATGAACACATCCACGTAGGAGCGGTGCTGCGGGTACTTCTGGTTCGAGATTAGCTCGAGGAACGACATAAAGTTGGCAAAGTCCAGCTGCATGAGAGCTCGTCCGCCGGCCGAGCATTTCTTCACATTCGAGAACCTGGAACAAATACAAATTAGCAAATTAGAGAGCGGATTCAGGGTATAGAATGAGATGTAGACGCACCCCTCCACCAGCAGATGGGTGGCCACATGGGCCATGGAATTCCACACGGGCTTGCTGGGCACCGGCACCTCCTTGGCGATTTCCTCCAGGCACATGGCAAAGCTCTGAATGTTCTGCAATCAAGTATTTATGATTAGCTACTTGTAGGACAAGGCTTGTCCCGCTGCTTACTCTGTTCAGCACATCGCTGTAGCTGCTGTGCTGGTGTATCACATGATTCACATCCCACTTGACCTTGGCCATCTGGGCCAGAATCGCCGACAGATCGATGACGCGCGACGTGACGCACGTGTAAACGGGTTTGGCCAGATCCGCCATATACTCGCCGTACTCCAGGTAGCTGCTCAGTGCGGGACGCTCGGCGAGGGGCAGCAAATGGTTGAGATAATGCTGAAGAATGTGGAACTGCTGCAGCATGCTGCGCCCCGCCTCCACCGCCACGATGCGCTGCGACAGCCCATACAGTGTGTCGGGGTTTGCCAGCTCATTGTTGGCCTGCAAATAAACTCAAGTTGACAACTGGAACTCCCAGTTCTGCTTAAAATAAAGGCGTACCAGTGAGGAAAAGTTGAGGGGCCATTGCTTGATGTGAGGCAGCACATTGACCTCCACCGCACGCAGGCGTTGGTCCAGTCGCGGCGTATGCAAATTATCTGTGGCCACCAGCTGGAAAAAGGATTTTAATATCAGTAAGATGGAAGGATTAAGGCAAGCTAAGTACTCACCGCATCCTTGCCAAAGATCTCGTGCACGGCGTACGCGTAAAAGTCAATCAGCTCCAGCATGCTGGCCACTATCTTCGGCGAGATGCAGTGCAGCAACTTGCACATCTGCAGATACCTCCCGATGCAGCGCAGCACATTCAAGGCGGTATTGTTCACCAGCAGTTGGCTATGGAAAGAGAAACACCTTATAGAACGCTGCGGGAAGAGCAAGACACTACTCCTACTTGTTGGTGTCGTCAAACTCCTTGCTCTGCAGGCTCTTCTGCTCGTCATCGCTCTCCTCGCTGAAGTAGCACGAGGCCTCGTCCACAATGCCCGAGAGAATGTCCTCCTCCAGCATGGCAGCATCCAGGCCGCCGTCAAAGGGCGAACTCTTCTCGGAGAAGCGCAAAAAGTAGCCGTAGGAACCGTAGATTGAGCTGCCGCCGCCATCCTGTGAGTGCACGGACACTAGCTCGTCGCAGTTATTGTTGCTGATGGGAGAGTTGTTGGAGGATGAGGCCAGCAGGGCCGTTGTCGGGGATTTGTGGCGTCTCAGCGTATGCCTAACCGAACGAAAGTCCTGCGAAAACCAAGGGTTAGCTTTAATACTTTAAAGTTCAAATGCAACTACTCACAGGCAACTGCAGAATGTGCGCAAACGAGTCCACCTGCGTCCAGGACTCGTTGTCCAGGAAGAGGCAGATCTCCTCCACACAGCAGATGTGGTAGCGGCGGAAGAACTCCTCGCTCTGCTGCTGCATCGTCTCGATTAGCTTCTCCGACTGCTCGCCGCAGAACTCCAGGCCGACCTTCTTCAGGCGCTGCACCACGGACAGCACCTGGATGAACTGGTCGTACTTGAGCGTCTTCAGCTTGGCCGCCTGCAGGAACAGGCACACCTTGGTCAGTATGTCGTTCCACACGCGCGACTGTCCCTTCTTCAGCTTCTGCTGGATGTACACATCGGGCGAGTCCTCCTCCACGCCGTATAGCTTGTAGTTGGTGTGCCACATCACCACCTGGTAGTAGGAGGCCAGAATGGTCCAGAACGTCTTGCACAGGCTGATCAGGCAGGGCAGCAGCTTCTCCACGCTCAGCTGCTCGCACAGCTGTTCGTAGAGCGGCTTGGCCTGGTCATCCTGGCCGGGATCGCTGAAGCCGCGCAGCACGGCGTTCACCGAGGAGTGTATGGCCGAGATGTAGTTGATGTGCAGCTGGTCCATGGCCATCAGCGACTTGTTGGCCAGCTTGTAGGCCTCCTGCAGCTTGGCATACTTGCGCCCGTCGAAGCCGAGCACCATCTCGTTGAGCACCGTGTCCAGCTGGAACTCCATGAGCAGCATGGTCTCCTGCAGCTTCTTGGAGAGCGACTGCACGCAGTTGAACTGCATGTAGGCCTCCGCCGAGCTCTTGCACTGCAGCAGCAGGGCGATGGCAGCGCTGTAGTTGTGGTCCGCCAGCAGCTTCTGCACCTCCACGTCGGTGGTGCGCTGAAAGAAGGGATTGCAAATTAATCACAGCTTACAGAATGGCTAGCTGCAGCTCTAACCAGCTTCTTGATGGCCACCAGGGTGTCCAACACCTCCTTGAGCACCTCCCGCTTGCGATAGCTGGCCAGAATCTCCAGGCTCGTGGTCGTCAGGTTGGTGCGCGCAAAGTTCAGGTAGGATCTCGCCTTCTGGCACGTCCACAGCGACTCCTCCAGCCTCTTCTGGGTGTCGTTGATGGCCGCGAACTCGCTGCTGCAAGCGTTCCGCTGCTCCAGTATGTTCTGCAGAACCTGTTTGGTCAGAACCTTCTGCTGGGTGCGCAGTTGTGCAATTGTGACCTCGATCAGCTCGTTGTCGATGCCATCGTTGAGTACTTTCTGCGCGAGATCGAGCGGAGCAGTTAATGGGTGGCTATTCACAGCTGCCAGCCAGCACCTGCTTACCTTGAGCTCGTACAGCTGCGGATTGCTGTCGGGGCTGTAGTAGCACTGCTCGATGCCCTCCAGGATCTCCTGGTCGGACTTTTGTGCGTTCGATTGTCCCGCGGCTGCGGCGGCCGCATCCGTTTCATCATCCGCTTCATGGCTGGGCGAGGTGTCCGCGGTCACCGTTTGGATGAAGTAATCCGAAAAGCCCATGGCAGGAATTTTCATTTGTCGGTTCGTCTGTGTGTGCGTGTGTTTGGTGGGCGGAACGAGGCCATGGCAGGAGGGGAAACTGATTACTTCCGGGCATTACACAGTCGCGGGGCTACTGGTTACCTGTTTGTGCAGCAGATCCATGAATTTGCTCTTGAATTCGTCCATTTTGGCCTTGGAGTTCTGCATGTTTCAGCCATGAAGAAGAAAACGCAACAAAAAACACACAAACTTTTCCCAACAGTGCAACGGGTCGTGAGTGGTGGGCCCCTCGTGATTGTATCGATATATCGACTAGGGCAGCCAATCAGCTGTTTTTTTTTTAACAGTCTGGTCACTGTGTCTGCATTTATGTTAATTTTGTTTGGCAATTTTTTCAAGTTTTGTGTCCAAAGGAATGACAACTTTTCGTCCGGAGGAGGAAGAACTAAAGACTGAAAGATGCGCATCTGCATGGTGTCCGACTTCTTCTACCCGAGCATCGGCGGGGTGGAGGAGCACGTGTACAACCTCTCGCAAATGCTGCTCAGGCAGGGCCACAAGGCGAGTTGTTTGTTGGGAAGCTTTCAACAGAGATAACGATTTTTATTGACTCTCTCAAGCGCAGGTGGTGGTGCTGACCCACGCCTATGGAGACTGCAGTGGCGTCCGCTATGTAACGGGCGGCATGAAGGTCTACTATCTGCCCATCAAGGTCTGCTACAACCAGTGCATCCTGCCCACTGCCGTCTGCAATCTGCCCATGCTAAGGGCGGTTCTGCTGCGGGAGGGCGTGGACGTGGTCCATGGCCACTCGGCCTTCAGCGCCTTGGCCCACGAGGCGCTGATGGTGGGCTCGCTGCTGGGCTTGAAGGTGGGTAGCTCAATCAGCAAAGAAAAGACACTAAAGATCTTCTCCTTTCAGACCGTCTTCACCGATCACAGTTTGTTTGGCTTCGCGGATCTCTCGGCTGCTTTGACCAACAACCTGTTGGAGGTTAACCTGGGCATGGTCAACCATGCCATTTGTGTGTCGCACATTGGCAAGGAGAACACGGTCTTGAGGGCTCGCGTGGCCAAGCACCGTGTGTCTGTCATTCCCAATGCCGTGGACACCGCCCTGTTTACACCCGATCCCCAACAGAGGCCCAGCAATGGCACAAGTAAGCTGGCTCCTTCTGCTGTTTAATTGTCAAGCTAATCCCTACTTTTCGCAGTCAACATTGTGGTGGCCTCGCGCCTCGTCTACCGGAAGGGCATCGATCTGCTGGCCGGCATTATTCCGCGCTTCAAGAACATTCCCTATGTGAACTTCATCATTGTGGGCGACGGCCCCAAGCGGGATCTGCTGGAGGAGATTCGCGAGAAGACCAACATGCAGGACCGCGTGGAGATGGTGGGCGCTGTGGAGCATGCCCAGGTGCGCGACCACCTGGTGCGTGGCCACATCTTCGTGAATACCTCGCTGACGGAGGCCTACTGCATGGCCATCGTTGAGGCAGCCGCCTGCGGCCTCCAGGTGGTCTCCACCAGTGTCGGCGGCATTCCAGAGGTTCTGCCCAAGAGCTTGATTCTGCTGGCAGAGCCGGAAATCGACGCCATATACACGGGTATTTTGGTGGCCATCGAAAGGCATCTGCGGTGCTCGTTTAAGGTTAATCCCCCGGCCAATGGTAATGTGCCGCCAACGGAGGCGAATGGACGAGGAAAGCGGCGACGCAACAAGGCGAACAAGGCAAAAGCAGCTGCCATTTCCACGCCTCAACTGCCGCAACCTGTCTTGGATCAGAAGAGCCACACAAAGCCAGTGCTGTGTCCCTACAAATGCAACGAACTCGTGGAGACTCTGTACAACTGGGAGGATGTGGCCCTGCGCACAGTGAAGGTCTACGATCGCGTCATGCAGGAGCGCTCCTTTACCACCAGCGAGCTGGTGTACGCCGTGTGGCAGCACGGCTCCTGGTTCTTGGTCTTCTTTGTGGTTGCCCACTTCCTGATGCGCCTGCTGGAGGCTTGGCGGCCCCGAAGGCGCGTGGAGCTGGCCCAGGATATGCCTCATTCGCCCAGCTAGCGATGCCAAAACGGATTCCATTCCTTCTCCAGCAACTAGCCAAAGTCGTGAGCGTTTCCCTTTGCTGTCATTTCGGAAGAGAGAGTTTATTTATTGCCCACGTAAACGTAGTCCTAGAATAATACACAGTCATCCCAAATACCTTTGCTAAATCCGCCGTAATGGAGAAAGAACCCGCAGAGCCCGCGCCAGCGGTGTTAGCTCACAGCTCCTCGCTGAATGTCTTTCACGACGAATCCCCCTTGCCGCAGCGAAACGTCAAAACAAGTGAGTTTTCCCCCGCATCATAGCCACGCCACGTTCGAGGACTAACCCCGCAGTGTTCGCCAGCCGAGAATGTACCGCCCAATTGCGTGGAGAAGACCTTTTACGTGCTGTCGCTCATTGCGATCGCCATTCTCCTCCCCTGGTCCCTTTTGTGGTGCCTTAAGGTCTTGAACGAGTTTCAACGTGGCGTGGTATTGCGCCTGGGTCGCCTGCGTTCGAAGCCGCCCTGCGGTCCCGGGGTCATCTTCCTGGTGCCCTGCATCGACGAACTGCGCATAGTGGACATACGCACCAGTTCGTTCAGTCTAGAGCGGCAGGAGATCCTAACGCGGGACATGGTGACCATCAGCATTGA
The DNA here is from genome assembly GCA_018904745.1 of Drosophila orosa. Classification (NCBI taxonomy): domain Eukaryota; kingdom Metazoa; phylum Arthropoda; class Insecta; order Diptera; family Drosophilidae; genus Drosophila; species Drosophila orosa. The sequence continues at coordinate 37,281 of JAEIIH010034441.1, read as the reverse complement.
CGGAGTGGTGTACTTCAGCATCAAGAGTCCCTACGATGCGATAATGCAGGTGGCGGATGCCCAGGACGCCGTCGAGAAGCTGTCCATGACCACGCTGCGCAACGTGGCCGGAACGCACAAGCTGATGGATCTGCTGGCCTCCAAGGAGTACCTGTCCAGCCAGATCGAGGCCATTCTCTACAACACCACAGAGGCGTGGGGTGTGCGCGTAGAGCGCGTGGAAATGTAACTAATTTTGGTGTTTTCCCCTGATTATTTACTGATCTACAATCCACCAGCAAGGAGATCTTCATGCCCGAACAGCTGAAACGCGCCCTGGCCGTGGAACAGGAGGCGATGCGAGAGGCCAAGGCCAAGGTGGCCGCCGCCCAGGGCGAGCGGGATGCGGTCACGGCGCTAAAGCAGGCGGCAGACATCATGGAGAAGAATCCGATTGCCCTGCAACTGCGCTACCTGCAGACCCTGAACACCATTTGCAACGAGAAGACCAGGTCCTATGTCTTCCCCTTCCCCGTGGACATTGTGAAGAGGATGATGAAGTGACCTCCATTTATTTTATTAAATAGCTATCCATACGAGATTAGCGTGCCACAACTAGTCCATCCTCTAACTCCAGCAATGCTTTATGCCACAAAAGACCTCTATTAGTGCGTAATAAGATTGGTCAATTAAATTTAAAAACTAGACTAGATTATTCCAAAGTCAGCCAAAATATGTGCTCATTAGAAGCTAACTTTTATTCTAAATGATAATAAAAATGTATTTATGATTATGGCAATAATTAAATGACTTTAAAACTGACTAATTATTAATTTTAAAACTATTTTTGTATTTAATTTTTATCTATAGTTCTCAGCTTTACTTAATTCTTGTAACCGTATTATTAACGGTTCTTTTAAATTTTGACTAAGCAAGTATCTGTATTTTATGTAATCAAACAAGTAAGTATATTCTATGATTTAATACAATAAATAAATGATTTAAACCTTTAATCGAATCCTGTATTATTTTTACTAATTATTTTTAGAATTAAGTTTAAATAGAATTTAATTTATTTTTTCGTCACGGCCTTTGTATTTTTAGCGGATCTTTTAAAATTCAATTCCCACCCAGGACTGCCGAAGACTTGGAGCCAACCCTGTCTATAATCAATGCGCTGCAGCCCTGGCTAATGTGGGGCCGTTTTCCCAGATTAGGGGCTTTCCCCCCTAGACTTTTGATTTTTTTTTTACGTCCTAGGGGGAAGAATTTTTAGGGGGAAAGTTAGGGTCTTTTTTATTTAAATATTATGAAAAAATAAAGTATAAATTGTAAAATCGAATGAGAAAAACTGGTGGCTAGATAAACAAAAAATTTTAATTATTTTTCCCACTGTTTTTTGCATGTCAAAGTTGTTACAACGTCATAATGATATATTATGTCTTAAAGCCTAAGTTAAAATTAATTGATTTTTTAATTTAGGGGGACACTTGAATTTTTTAGGGGGAAATTTAGGGGGAAAGCCAAATTTTCATCTGGTAACACTAATTTGGGGAAAAAATTAAGAGGGAGCAGCAGCGGAGAGACGGGATATAAATTAATTAGCCACTGCTACCACATAACCCGCGGCCCTCCGGATATAAGAAACTCATCAGCAACTCGCAAGCACAGGCCCACCAGTTACTGCTAGATTTCCAGCTGCCAACCAGGGTCAAGGTGAGCACTCGCAGCCGATGACTGATGGCCACCTGAATGTCTGACATTGACAGCGGATTTCGGTTACACTTCGATTCCAGATCGCGGCTGTAGCTGTTGTGGGTGACGACGATGGCCGAACTGGTGCGGGACTGGCTGGCGGACTACCAGCGGACGCGGGGCCAGCCGGCTGAGGCGGAGGCATTCGTTGTGGAGCACGAAACAGACCCGGAGATCGCCGAGGCCATCTTCACCATCTTCAACGAGCGGCAGCGCAACGAGGCGATGGTGCACGACATCTGCCAGCAGCTGCTGGCCTTCTACCGCTCGCCGGAGCTGACGCTGCACAAGTTTCCGCTGCAGTTCATCCCGGTGCTCATCTACACGTACCTGCACTCGGTGGCCGGGGGCGATAAGAAGGCGGCCCGCGGCGTGGAGACGCTGCTCATCTGCATTTACAACGGCGAGGTGTCCACCGACGATGGCGGCCAGCGCGTGGTGGCCTTCCGCATGCCCATCCTGGCCCAGACGTCCGTCTACCACGAGCTGAAGAACCTGCCCATGACGGACCTGCGGCGGTGGGAGGAGAACTGCAACCGGGAGGTCAAGTGGGGTCCGCACCAGCGCATCGAGTCGATACACGCCCAGAACCGCATGCGCATCCTCACGGCGCTGCTCTTCTGCTACAACCAGCAGGTTAGCCAGACGCAGAAGTCCTCGCTGCTCCACCTGTGCCGCGTTACGTCGCAGCTGGTCAACCAGGGCTTCACCACAAAGTCTGGCCACGGCCACCGCATGAGTTATGGGTAAGTAGAGCCTCCCTGAAGCACAAGCTAGTGTAGTAACCCTCCTCCTCCTCCATTTGCAGCTCCGATCCGGCGACGGGTACCCCCTTTCCCAAACCCTCCTCGCCACGCATTCCACTGTCCGCCGCCTTCCTCATCGAACTGGTGCACGCCATCTACTTCGCCATGTTCAATGGCTACGGCACGATAGCCATTCAGACGCTGGACGACATCCACAACCGGGCCACCTACGAGATGTACTCGGAGCTGATCCTGGTGACCAGTGCGGTGCGCAACTCGCTGCACGCCAATCCTTCCGGTCAGCCCAACGACGGCCCCATGGGCCTCAGCGTGGCCTTGACGCCGGCCACCACGACAGTGACCACGTCTGTGTCGAAATCCATGATCACGAACGCCTCCTTCCGCACGAAAAAACTGCCCGACGACATACCCATTCAGGTGCAAGACCTCACCATGCCGCAGGCGCCGCAGCAGCTGGCCAGCGTGACGGAGGAGGCGGAGCCCGGCTCCAAGGAGTCGCCATCGACAAAGGAGAAGGAGAGCTCCGGCTCGCGCACATCCATCATGCGGCCCAGCATGGAGGGGATCAAGGCGCAGGCACACAAGGCGCTGATTGCCGGCTTCAAGAAGTCCAAGGATAAGGAGAAGGAGAAGGACAAGGAGCCGCCGAAGCCGCCGCAGCGGAAGTTCGACAAGCACACGCAACGCAACTCGTTGCTCCAGCTGCAGGCGGAGAGTAGTCCCAGTGCGAACTCCACGAGTGGAGTGGATGTGGGCGATGTACTGCCCCTGCAGACGCTCTCGCTGATCAACGAGAACGGGAGCAACAGCTTTAGCGTGGATAGCGACCTCAACGATGGGGTAATGGCCGTGAATGTCACACCCCTGCCCGCGCTGAGCAGCACCACCAACTCGGTGACCAGCAGCGACCTGCTCACCAAGAGCTTCGACTCTAGCATCGAAATGGCGCCGCTGGGCCACAGCAGCAGCAACGGCGGCAAGCTGGCCACCGAGCACGGCCTGACACCAGCTGCGGCGGCGACGGCGGAGTAGAGTGTGCCGCCAGCCGATTAGCCAAATCCAAGTATCAAGTATATATATATATTTACAACCATTGCAAGGGCTCCTCGCCGCTGTGTATTAGCCGAAACGGGAGCGGGAGCGGGAGAGTTGATTTGAATTTATGGATTAGGGATCGTTTGAATTTGTTGAATTTGCTGATGATGGGTTTCCTTAGTTGTTCGTGCGCATGTATGTATTATCTATCGTATATTCCAAAGCCCAATTGTTGGTTAGGCTAAGTGTTGCTAGGAGGACGTCACAACAATTGTATACACGGAGCGCTCTGCTGCATGCAAATTGCCTCAAATTGGAGGGGAAACTATGCTCCAGCAGAGACGGAGACACACTCACACATCCCGGTGCATTTCACTCGTTTTAAGGCACACATTCGGCCAGCATTGGGTCCACCAGGAGGCAACTTCAATTGAATTCTACAGGAAACCGGATTAGTTCAGTCACTTATTAGCATATATATACATATATACAGGCATGTGTAAACTAATATATACATACAAATATTTATTGAACGTTGACTTGAACCATGTTATTGATTTAAAATAAATACAACAACTAAATACGTAGCTCTTCGAGTTTCTTTCGGAACTTTGCCTGCAGGAAGATGCGCGGCACATCCACGCCCTCCTTGAGGTTGAGCGTCCGCCGGTGCACGTAGGCATTGTCGATTACCTCGAAGCCCTGCGCCTGGAACAGCTGGGACAGCTCCTGCTCGGCAAAGAAGTAGCTGCGGGTCCCGTCCTGACGCACATACAGATTCTCGGCTATCTTGTTGCCCGGCTTGAAGCGCAGCTGCGCCATGTCGTACAGCCCGTAGTCCCTGAAAAGCACCAGTCCGCCTGGCTTGAGTAGCTTCCACAGATTCAGCACCACATCCCCGAACTTCTGCGGATGGATGGCCGAGAGTACAAAGATCAGGGTGCAGACATCGAGGCTTCCCGCCGGTATGTGCTCGTGCACCTGTTGCGTCGTTATGTCGCACTGAAAGGCGGTTATCTGGCTGGGATCGTACAGCGGATTGGAGCGCACAAAGTCCACGGCTCGGGGTGAGAAGTCGCAGGCGTAAAAGTAGAATCTGCCGTTGCTGGAGCCACCTTCCTCGCTGGTCTGCTCCTCGAGCAGCGGGAACACGAGGTTGCCCACCCCGCAGCCCACTTCGAAGAGCGTTCGCTTCTCGCCGCTTGTTTCCTGGTCCAGCAGCTCCTTGAACTCCCTCGTCGTCCAGTGGCGGTCCTTGAAGAAGCGCGTCTCATTCCGCTTGTAGAAGATGTCCCAGTTCCTCTGGGCATCTATTTCCAGCTTGTTGGCCTTGAATTCGGTGACAAAACCACGTTTGTTTTGGTCCTCCAGTTTTTGTCTCTCCTCGGCGGTTAGCTCTTTGGTCTGAGTGGTGAACACATCCGGTTCTAGGGCATCCTGGAAGCGTGTAAATTAAGAAATTAATAATAAATAAATAAATTAAGTAGGAGATTCACTGACCATTTTGTTTTTTCTATGTTTGTATTGATATTTTAAGCATTAATTAATGAGGTATTTTGTGTTAAGCGGCAGGCCACCAGAAATGGCTTATTTCAAAGTAAATAAATAGTTTTTAATTAATAATTATTGCTTTTAAATGTTTTTATTTCCAATTCAAAGGCACGTAAACAGCTCAACAGCTGCTGCGCATGGAAGTAGCCAAGAAATTCCAATGGGGGTCAACCAAGTGGTTGTAGTTTCTATGTTCCTAGAGGTGGACCAACATCGATGAAAACTTTGAAGCATGTGAATATTTCCCGCCTTCTTGAGGCCATAAAATGCCCAAAAATCCAGTGATTGCCAAAAATTATATATATTCCGATTCGCCATTGAAATCCCAATCAAATAATAACAAAACATTGAGAAACAAAATTTCAAAAATTTTGGTCAATTTTTCAAAATTTGATAAGGGGTTACATCATCAAAAATGTCAAAAATTGGCAAAAATTTTAATTTCTAAAAATTATAAACTCTGTAAGCAGATTTGTTAATCTGATAAAAACTAGCTCAGAAATGCTTTCCAAATTGAAATTACTCATTTTTTGACAAAGTTATGGAATTTTTAAATACCCACCGATACCGATACCGACCACTTGCGCCAGCAATCGGAATTTAAATTTCCATCAACTGTTGACTGAAAATAATTCCTTTATTGCCTTTGAGATTCTTATAGTTATAAAGCGAACATTTTAGATACAGTCGTTAGGAAAACAAACAAATAACAAAAGTGAAATGAAAAGCAAGGTCAATTGCTTTGTCTTTGGTTTCAGGAGGGCACATCCAATGGGATGCCCTGTCATCGATCGTGGCCCTCAGAGCGTTATCTGCCCATTATGGTGGGCTCATCGGCCATTGCCACTTCGTCGTTCGGAGCCTTGGCTCCCTTCTTCTTGCCCGAGTACCAGAGGAACATAACACCGCACAGAATATTGTCCACGAACGTGAACCAGGCCAAGTAGACTCCGTAACCATAGCTGGAAATGAAGATGAGTCTCGGAAAATCAGTACTATATTCCACTCACGTCAGTTCGGCGCCATCGGGATACGCGTAGAAGAGATGGTCCTTGGTGTAGTCAATCGAGGAGAAGAGCACCTGTATCACCACCAGCGCCGTGGAGGCGGCCACCAAATGGATGCCGCCCGCCAGCCGCTTAAACATGTAGCGCGGATTCATGAACGTGTAGAAGGAGAAGACTGCGCCCAGGCTCATCACGAAGAGGGTGATGCAGGCAAAGGATGCCTGCGTCCGGATGTAGTCTGAAAGGTGGTACCAAGTGACTGCCAATTATGAGCCGTCGTGCTTGAGTTGGGAGTGTGGAGTAGCGAGTGTATGTGGGAGTACCTACCCATTAGTTCGTCATCGAAGCCCGGCTCGTTGCGCAGGGCATTGGAGTTGGGGAACATGTCGATGTACTTGCAGCGCTCTAAAGCAGGATAGAAGTAAGAATATAGAGCTATATATATAAGTAAAGGAGCTGCTAACTCACGATTTGGTATATAGCTGTAGTAGGTCGTCTGTCCACCTCTCTTGGGCGGCAGTGGCGGCACCAAGATCAGGATTACCCGCTCGTCATTCAGCACGTAGGCCGGAATGCCAATGTCGCGGATGTAGGTGCCTAAAAGACGCACCACCAGCGGATAGTCCGTCCAGTTGCCGAAGATGGCCAGCTGAGCCACCTCGGGAATGACATAGTACGACCAGGTGCTGTTGTACTTGACCCTCTGCAGTGCCGAGCCAAAGGTGTTCCTCGCAATTATCCCCTTGACATCCAGCGGATCGATGGGTATGGGCTTGATTGCCGTGGCATTGATCTGCCGCTGATTGTCCTCCGTGTTCATCACCAGGTTGCGGAAGGCATTGCGCATTGTCTGGAAGCCCTCGTCCTCTCCCCGCGCCCAATGGGCAAACATATGACGACGCGCCGACTCTGTGAAGTTATCCGACGCCTCCAGCGGCTCCTGGGCGAACTTCTTGATGAACTCCATGTGCGAAAGATTCCGCTTGGCCTCGTTGATGTTCGTCTGCGAGGTGTAAGACATGGAGCTGAAGTTGCGCACCACCTGGGCATTGCTCATGGCATTGGGCACTATGGTGTTCCGGCAGTGGCGCCACAGTCCCGAGTGCGAGGACATGAAGAAGCGGCGCGATTCCGGGATGAAAATGCCTGCAGGGGAAAGGGAATTTTAAAAGATCTCTTAAAGATGCCTTAGAGAACTCCCAAACTCACCTTTTCCTCCTGAAATAATGATCCAGTGATCGGTCGAGATGGCCACTATCCAGATGAGCAGGGACACCACCATCAGCAGACTGCAGCCGAGCAGGACGCGACGCTGGAACATGTATGCCTCCATCAGCGGCCGCCGGGCCTCATCCCGGCCGATGGTCGACGTGGACAGGTCGCGCTTCATTCTGGTTCCGTCGTTGCCGGATCACACTCTCCTCTCTCCCCCTCCTAGGGCTCTCTGGACGTTGGCAACGGGCAATCCACACGCACATGGAACAGGGCACGTTCCTGGTGGGCAGAAGAGCAGACGAGACAAGACAGTGTCAGAGGGGTGAGTGGGTTTAACCAGCTTTTATTGCTCTCTGTAGGCAAATGAAGTCATGCGGACACACATCGTGTCCCACACATGTGGGACATTCTTGGGCGCCACGACCGTTTCCATCGTCCGGCAGGTGTTTTTACCGGGCCTACGCGTTGGTCAGGCCATCGGACAACCTGCCCCATTCCGAGATCTGTCTCTAATTTAAACAATATATTTTATTTTTATGCCAAACATATAGCGGAGGATAGAATGAGAGTACTGGGACTTGGGAAATTCATTAAAGCAATTCTTTAAAGTGAATATAGTTACAAATTTTATGTTTTTTACTTTTTTAAATATAAAAAGGAGTATTTAATTCAGTATTTAATTTATAAGATTTTACAAGATTTTCTATTTTTATGATGTTTATCAAAAACTAGCAGAGAGAATGTGTTGAAATAAAAAAAAAGCAAGTTAAGAAGCTTTTATTAACCACAATATTGAAAACTTGGCAAATATTTCAATAATCAGGTTATTAAACCTCAAATTAAATTATTTGTCAAATAAAGCAAATATTATTTTAACCTAGATAACATAAACAACCTAAATAATTAGGTTATTAAACCTCTAATTAATTTATTTCCCTAAAAAACATCTATTATTTTAACCCAAACTGTGGTGTTTGTCAGGCAGCGCGCGAATCACCGAGAACGTGCCCATTAATTATGTTGTTTTGGATAAATCGTTTTTTATTTTATTTATGTATTTACATGTTGCCACGGCGACCAGAAATTCCCACTCGGAAAAGCGGATTTCTGGGGCTTTTCCTCAGTTTCACTTATTATTTTCTTTGCCTTTGACAGAAATTAAGCAAATTAGTGGACACGTCCAAAGGCCCGCGGAAAATAAATGACAAAAATGCGAATTCCTTCGTCAAAATGATTTTAGCCTCTTCGCGGAATATTTGTCGAGAATTAGGTGCGCCTATTCCGAGCTGCCCCGAGTGGGTGTGGGTGGCAGGTGTGGAACAGGAGCAGGAGGAGGGTATGGCATGGCGTGCACAAGTGCCATATACATAGTTGGTGTACGCCATGTGGGATGCCTTCCGAATTTATGATATTTTTTCGTTATTCCGTCTTTGTTTCCCATGGTTTGCCGAAAGTGTCATCTTTGGGGGGAAAACCCAGAGCGGCGCCAGCTTCTGTTACTCCTCCTCCTGCACCCACTCGAACTCCTCCTCCACTTCCGCGATCTATTCCCGGAATAGATCTTGGCCGTTGCAGTTGCAGCTGGGAGGAGTTGGGCGCTCTCGCTGCAGCAGCCACTTGCGTCATGAAGTGCGTCATCGGATGAGGCGTTGGAGAAGGAGATAGAGCGGCTAGAACTATGTTTTTTAGATCTTTGCCAGCTCTGGAAAGAGTTCTGCCTTCTGTGCCACTTTCCTGCCACCTCTTCTCATAGTTTTAAAGCAATTTGCCATTAGTTTTAGTTAGCAGATTCCTTTGACTGGCAACCGTCATTAATTCCCACCTCATTGTCTTTATTTTTTGGGCGCGATTATTGACACTTTTGACAGGGCGAAATGTTTATATATATTTCTTTTTTTTTGAAAACCGAAATAAACGCGCAACGCTCGCCTCTATTTATTTATTTATTTGTTTTGTGTGTTTCAGCCTTTGTTTTACTTGCTGTGTCGGCGGCGGCGGCGGCCATTGTATTTTTGGTATGTGCCGAGGAGCAGCACAACCGTCGTCGCAACACGTCGAATTCCTCATCCTCATCCTCATCCTCCGCCTCCGCCGCCTCCGTCGCGGCATGAAAGCGTAAAAGAACGCGAATTTTGAGAAATGTGTATTTAATTAATGCCCCGCATAAATAATGCCAATGCCAGGCAGCGCGGACTCTGATTTTGATACCGAAACGGATTTGGATTTGGGATCTGATCTGATTTGATCTGATCTGCCAGTTCCTTGGGTCATAAAAGCTCACAACGCTGACAGGCGTCCTGATTTATCGTTATATAAGAGCCATGTTTACCATTAAAGCTGCAACAATGCAACAACGGACGATCTCTGGGGCCCAGATTTTATTTTGTTTATGGGGCGCGACGACGATGATGTGTGTTTAGTTTTTATGAGCTGGCGTTAATCGCCGAGACGGAGCGCCCGATAACAACCGAAATAAATTAAATATACTGAGCGGAATAAAAGAGCGCGATCTTCGGGTATGCTGCCTGCTCCTGGCGGCGGCTGGCGATCGGCACGGTTCCGTCTGCTGCTGGCCAAGGCAGAGCACAGACTGACTGGCTACTACTAGCCACCCAGTGGTTGTCGTTTGCCTTTGCGTTCTTCTATTCTTTCGGGGGAGCGGCGGCTAAAAAACAAAGGCAACAGGCAACGGGCAACAGGCAGCAGGCGTAGCGTAGCCATTGTTAGCCAGCATAAACATAAAAAATCGTTCTACATACACGCCGCTGGGGAGCGGGCGTGGGCTGCGGCAGAGAGGAGCTGCCACCTGCAGCATGTAGCTAGTAGAGGCAGGAATCTCTGTGGGCCTGTTGCTGTTGCTGGCACCCATCGACGTCATCGTTTGCTTAATTGCGCCATAAACATGAACCCAACTCGACTCGGCCGATGCTGTGTGCACAAATTTAGAATTTAGATGGATTTAGGCATCTCTCTTTAATGGTACACAGAGCATGGTACATGGGCAGCTATTTTTATATCCTCCTCGCTAGCCACGCCAGCCATCGTTCGACATTGCTCCGTCCGCGCGGCACGCTCTCTCTTCCTTCCGCCGGCAGTGCCATTAAACCGTTGACATCGCGTTTATGAATGCCGTTGGCTGTGAGTTTTGGCATGCCATTAGCGAGTCGTAAGGGGGGCGCTGCGGAGGATGACGAAAGACAGCCTAGCTAACCACTTGTTGTGGGCCAGCCAGTGGTCGGTCGTGTGTGCTATGCTACGGCCGCCTGTCCGAGATGCGTAGCGCCCCCATGTCCAGGTTGAGCTCGCTGAGAATGTCATTGGGCGCCGAGCCCTGCATGGTTAGGCCGGCAATCACTTGCTGTGCCTCCGGGCAGTTGATGCAGGCATTCCGGATGGCCAAGATGCTCCACTCGCGCATCACTGTTTGGGTTAGAAGAGATAAAAACGTTTTAATATAGAAAGGCGTAACTTAATCAACGCATTTTCGCAAATTACTTAGTTTTTTTATAGGCTGTAAAGTGTAAATGGTTTTTCAAAGCCAAGACTGTTGTGGCAATTAGGAAAAAACATTACGTTCTCACTGGGTGTGTCTTAACAAGTTGTTAAACTAAAATTCAAAAGAAACTTGAGCTTAATTAATAATTTAAAGATACATAAAAGACTATAAACTGACTAAACGAAATAAACAAACGTTTTAAATGACTTTTAACTGCGTAAAACTGTTTAAACTTAAAAGGATGTTCTTTTAAATAAATTCCTTGATAAATAGTCTTCATAGATGACTAGAAAATTAAGTTACTAAGCCACATCTTACAGGGATTCCTGGCATCCATCGTTGTGCACTCCAGCAGAGCCGGCAGCAGCTGTGTGTCCAGGCTATAGCCCTTGTTTTCCTTGTTCTCATACAAAAGATTCGCACAGCAGCGCACGAGAAGGGTTTTCAGCTCGTACGAGACCTTCTTTTCGTAGCCCGCATCAATGCCCGAGGTGAGAGCCACCTCCTCCAGCTTTGTCATGGGTTTGTCCAAGCCGCCGCCATCGGCTTCCTTGCCCGCAGCCACCACGCACCGCAGCAGGCTGCTTACATTGATAAACAGCGACTGATCGGTGGCATAGACATTGGCGTACTTCTCGGAGCCACTCACACTGGCAATGATCCGTAGAAGAGTGTGAACCTCGCGGGGATGCAGTTCGTGCTTTAGTTTGAGAGTTTCCCGGAGAATGCAATCCGATTTCAGGCGAAACTCCTTGGCAAAGTGCTGCAGCAGGAAGAGGGTCACCTCACCATTCGGACTATTCTCGCCCAGGTAATGGGCCACGTAGTCCAGGAACGCAACTCGATCCTCCGTGTCCAGTTTCTGGTAACAGGCCACGCAGGCACGTGCGTTCTGCACGATAAAGTGTTCCAGAAAGAAGTGCAAATACTCGAAATTGTAGGTGCACTGAGCCTCGTTTAGGGAACGCCACAGCCGCAGGCAGGTCTGAAGGGCCACCTGGTCGGAGATGAGACCACCGCGGCCACTCAGGAATATGTTGTACATGATCATCAGGAGCACATTGTTGGAGCTGCCCAGCGGAGAAGCGGAAGCCTGCTCAGCGATCTTCAAGCCGTGCTGAGTCCATGTCAATCTTTGGGTAACCTCATTATTAACCACGCTATTGGCCAGCACCTGGAGCGACAGATTGTGTGCCATCCGATGCTCTGTGCGCATCAGCGGATTAAAGGCCACGGCATCGAGGAAACTGGAAAACTCTGGACTCCTGGCCAGAGTTTCTTGGCTCTCCTGGCTTTGGGTGAGCAGCAAACGCAGGTTTTTAAGTATACTCACGATTTCCTCGGCATTTTCAGTCACCCCCAGACTCACGAGCCTTTGTATGAGGTCGCTGGTGTCGCTGTGCTAATAGGAATCCTTAATTAAAGTAATTTTCTCGGAAATAAACAAAAATATTTACCACATGCTCCATTTTCGATGGACCGACAGCTGTTTGCCGCCAGTTATCGATAGCCCCGACAATCGGGTCAGAAAATTCTCAAGAGAGAAAGCCAGGATGGTCACACTGCGTGAACTACAAAAGAAAAACAAAAGCAACAACAACAACGTACGTTCGTAAAGAATTTAACAAAAATATTAAAAGTCATGTAGCAGGCAGAGCTGCAGTCGCAATTAAAGGCAACCAAACAAAGCGATGTCACTGCGGGCGCTGCGCAAGAGCCACAACAATAGCAACAACAGCACAGGAACTGCCAGAGCGCCACCAGCACAAACATCGCTCTTCAAGAAGGCCAGCACAGCAACAACGACGTCACCGAATAAGAAATCTCCAGCCCAAGCTCCAGCCAGTCGCTTGGTGGGCAAGCAGCCGCTGTTCCGTCAGAGGCAACTCCTGGGCCGTCGCTGCCACTCGAGTCCCGACCTGCGACAAGTGGCAAAGTATCGGAACGGCAGCCTGTTGCGCAGCAAATCGGAGGGGGATGTTGGCATAGCCCTGCTGGAGCGAAACTCTGGTGCTACATTGACGGCGGCCAACGCCAAGTCGGAGGTGTGTCTGCAGCGTATAAGCTCGCACAGCTACGAGCAGCACACGAGGTCCCCGACCTCCAATAGAACCGCCATGCTGGGCGGAGCACGCTCCCATCGGGACTTAACGCAATCTTCGTATGGCCACCATGGGGGCGGAAACCATGGCGACAGCCTGGAGGTTACCACCCGTGCACCGCGTCGCATGAGCGAGTGTAGCCTGGGCTACAGCCAGACCAGCTCGCGCCTGACTGGCGGCAACTCTCACTCCATGTTCGCCAGCCAAATGACACTCTCCTCGGGCTCCCAGGCGCCGCCCGTGGATCCCAATGCCGTGCTGCGCGTGCCCATCATCGGTTACGAGGTGATGGAGGAGCGGGCCCGCTTCACCGTGTACAAGTTGCGCGTGGAGAACCCGGAGACGAATGACTGCTGGCTGGTGATGCGGCGCTACACGGACTTTGTCCGGCTAAACGGCAAGCTGAAGCAGTCCTTCCCCAAGCTGGCGCTCATGCTGCCGCGCAAGAAGCTCTTCGGGGACAACTTCAATGCCGTCTTCCTCGACAATCGCGTGCAGGGCCTGCAGATCTTTGTCAACTCGGTGATGGCCAAGGAGGAGCTGCGCCAGTGCAAGCTGGTGCGGGAGTTCTTCTGCCTGGACGAGCCGCCCTCGTACTCCGAGTCCATGGAGGAGTGTCGGGTATGAGTGGACATTTCTATTTGAAAAAGACATTTCTTATGTTTCATTTACTTTGTAGGCAATTTTCGAGGCCCAGGAGGAGACCATTGCCCATCTGAAGCTGCAGATACAGAATAAAAACGATCTCATACTCAGCTTGCAGCAGAAGCTGCGCGACGAGATGAACGAGAAGGAGCAGCTCAGGGAGGCCATGAAGTGAGTATTACACAGACTGAGTGTGTCAAGCTTTGATATTCATTCACAACTCGAACAGAAACGTGGACCTCAACTGTTCGCACTGCTCTTCGGCCAACGAGGCAGAACCTCTGGGCCTGAAGTAGACCTAGAACCCCTCCAAGAACTCCAAACTCCAGTTGGATGTGCGTGTGCGTACTACATTATGCTGAGCATAACCCTACGCACTCGCACCGATCGTGGAACGCATCCATATCCAAACCCAAGTGCATATCGAGTGCTTTAGTATTCATATCTCTAGACGCTAGAAGCTAGCAAGTGCTGCCCAAGTGCTGTTACCGAATGGATGGCAATCTTAGATATTTTTGATATACGTTTACGGGCAACCAACCTACCAGTTAAGGATAATGAACTACACCTATGTACGTAGATGTAAGTGCAAAGATAACCCCATGTATACAATGTGTTATGCAAGCTCACATACAAAATAAACCTAAGGCACAATTTATTACTCGACGGAATGGTGGCACTACATAGCATGTAAATGGAAGCGAAATGTGTTAATTGTGATAATGATAATGAATGGGGATCTCTCAGAGACTCGTCATGGCTGGCGGTCGGGCGTAGGCCTTGGGAATGAATCCATATTTGCGGGTCTTGGGGGCATAAGCCCACAGCCATCCGTCCACCGTTTGATTGTTCAGATCGGCATAGATCCAGTCGCCGCGACGTACCGAAAGGTACAGATCATCGGGCGCCTGGGCCTTGTAGTCATACAGCATCACCAGCTCGGTGCCGTGGTAGCGCAAATCATCCGTTCCCAAGCCCAGTGGCTGCTGCTGCTGCTGTTGCTGTTGGGACTGCTGTTGCTGACCCTGCTGCTGCTGTCCCTGCTGCAGGATGCTCTCCATGGCATTCAGGGTGGCCTTCTGCTGCTGCAGCACACGCACGCTGTCCGCCGGATAGATAAAGCTGGCCGGAACGAAGCCCTCCTGGCCATCGCTGCGCATTATCCAAAACCAATCGGGATCCTCGCGATTGAGAACGGTTACAAACTCGCCACGCTCCACGGACAAATCATTCTCGTCGCGGGCTATAAAGGTGTATAGGACGATGCAGCGACCGGAGGGTTCCTTAACGAATGGCGTGCACTCCGGCTCCACGAGCAGTATGTTCTCCATGCTGTTGGCAGACCCCGGGTTCAGGGCCTCGTCACAGAGCACATCCAGCTTGTTGTCCGCTCCCAGGAGCGGCAAATTCTCATCGATCGGCTGCTCGGGACACTGTTCCCGTGGCAGTTTCTTCTTTACGGCCAAGTCCGCCAGCTGGGTGTTGCAGGGCGCACAGTAGGAGAAGGGTATGAAGCCCTCTTGTCGCGAATCCTGGCCTATTACATACACCCAGTCATTCTCCCTGTACAGAATATTGACCAGCTGGCCCCGCTTCACCTCCAGTTCGTCGTCCACGCAGGGCGTAAAGTCATGCAGCACCACCATCTTGGAATCGGGACTGAACGGGGAATAAAAGAAGGATGATTAGCCATAAAACATGATATATGTATATTCCTGGAACCACCTCAAGCCGTGCTCCTTTTCAATGCCCACACGGACCAGGGTTTCGATGCTGGAGGATCCAGTTATCCTGCCCATGCCCAGGCCTCCCACAGCGGGCAGATCCCTCTCGATGCTGGCATTAGTGGCTGGAAATTTGATAAGAAATGTATATTTAATTTCCTTTTAATATTATCTAAAGGTTTTTTTCACACTTCTCTTCAGTTGTATGTTTTTTTCTCTGTGTACCAAGCCACAGAGTTCGTGACTTAAGTCTTTCGTTTATAGGAGCCACTTCTTCCGCTTTTCTCTACGCTTACCTTTCTTCTTATCGCGCCGCATGCGCACGGGGCAAAGAAACGCCATCCCTTTGTCCCAATCCTCACCGCAATAATTACAAAAACAAAAGTTTTACAGCGAGTTAAATAATTTATGAATTGTTTTTGCCTGATCTTCCTGATGTTCTCTTCTCCTAGAGATGGTAAGGTAGGGCATTCATTTCCAATTTCGATTGGCTTCTTCGTTAATCGATTATTATAAACTAGCGCGCGAGAATTAAAAACTGAAGAGACTGAATTAACAATGAAGCATGACATATATATAGAAAGACCTTCGATTCTTGGTGCACTGCCCTGGGCAAGCGCTTGCCTTGGTAATACGTGACTATTTTATGTGTTGGCTTGAAGAGTGCATTGATCGCCGCCGCCTCAGGTTAACGGGTACGTCTTCGAGAAGCCGATCTCCCCACGTTGAAGGACATGATTTCGTCCTTATCCAAGTCGTCGCAGACCTGGTAAACATGTTTATTGGGCAGGACGTAATCTAAAGCTTTGGTGAGTGCTAAAGTCTTGATAGTGAGCATCACGGAAATCCCTACTTGCACAAAGTAGCAGAGATCATGGCGCAGAAACATAACCAAGCTGGGACTTTGCTTTAATAAAAACAGCCCGAAGCCAGTGTTGAGGACGGCATCCCGGATGAGATCTAACAAGTCGTGAAATTGCTCCCAGATGAAGGCGAGCAGCACCTGGCCGAGGAAATATAGAGCCAACAGCTCCAAGAACAAATGCCACACCTTCTTTGCCGGCGGATAGCTCATTACCCGCAGATGGTGTATTACAATTACTGAGGAGAGAAGGAAGAGCGCTGCCGCTAAATCGGGATCATACTTCAGGGGCAGCAGGGAGAGGCCGCCAATGTAGAGGCCCACGGATCCAACGCAGCCCGTCACCAGCTCCGCTATTTCGTACCTTCCGCGCACAACCACCACCATCTTTTAGGGTCTGCTTAAAGGAATCGTTGTTTCTATATAAAAATAATGAATTTAGATATGAAGAGGTCTTACTTGTAGGAATCGTGGTTCCTATATAAAAGTAATGAATTTAGATATTGAAAGGTATTACTTGTAGGAACTTACTTTTATTTGACATGACAAGGTTTAAAGTTTCAGGTTGCTTAGTCAAATATTAAAATTTAAGATGTGTGTCATATTAAAAAGGATTAACAAACAAATAATAAATAGTATAAATATTAAATTAGCATTCTCAGTATTTATATTAGCGACTCTATTTCCCACTTCTGACCCCATTGGTCCAACCCTTTTTCGCTCGCGTCACTTGCATTTTTTTCCCCTTGACAGCTTCGTGAAATAGTGTGGGGGCAATGCACTATTTTGGTGCCAAGGATACCCGAGTTTGCATGCAATTTTCGATTATAATTCAGCGAGAGGAGCCACCAAAAAGAGCGTGACTGACGTAAGAGAGAAAGTGTGCAAACTGACCTACACTTTGGCACATCTCGCAGAGGCCCCTCCCTCTAACAGCTAACAACTATGGCGAAATTGCGCATTAAGTTTAGTCGGAAGCCACCTTGTGCCCCTCCAAAAAAGGCAGCAGCAGCAGCAGGTGCCACACCTCCAAATAAGAATATAAAAGACCACCCCCGCAGCTTGACTTTTGCCAACTACGCAGTTGATTTCACATCCGCATCCACAGCCCCCGTCCACAGCTCATCCCCAAGTGGCATCCTTCCCCATGCCCTACCCCAAGCCTCGGCGGAGAGAGCTGTCTTCCCAGTTAATCAATAGAGCGGAGTCTGCGCAATGTTTTAATCCTCGGATGCCATTCACAAAACGGGGCGTCCAGGAGTTGGGGGCGGACATGGAGGTGGACGAGAGATGGCCACTCATCAACGGATGCTCCTCCTCGTCCTCCTCCTGCAGCTGTTGTGTCTGCGGGTAATTGTTGCTCGGACCTCTGATGTCCGAAAAAATGTGACTAGACAGGGGAGACAATTAAGAGGAATGGCTGGGAAAATGTTACGGATACGCTCAGGGGCGGAAGCAGCTCGCTGGCTTTTTGGGTCAGCTATTTTGGGTTGTCACGCGTATATTTTATTTGCATACAACTCGAATATGAAATGTACAACAGGACAGATGAATTTATGTGCGGCCTTGTGTAAAATTAAAACGAGAATGTATATTATGTACGACCTTGAAAGGGAGCAACCCTAAATGTTGCATCAAAGCTGGTAATGTCACAGCCTCCCCTGACCTTGTATATATTTATTATTTCAAGAGGTTACAATTGAATTAGAATATACTTTTACCATATTAAAACTCACATATATCTGATGTATTTCCACTGAGATTAATTAAATTAAACATTGTGAGCCAAGTACCCTTAAATTAAACTAGAAATTGACTTTAAATAACCAAATAAATTTACCATTTCATCATTGCATTTCCAAAATGGTGTAATGCCTTTAACGAAATGTAAATCATTCGTGAAAAATCCAAACAATGAGTGGGAATAATGGGAAAAGCTGGCAGGAGAACTGCAATATACAATTTACCATATTTTTGGGTTCGAAAATATGCAATGCACTTGTGTGTGGGTCTGCGTGCATATTTTGATTTGGCTAAAAATGTTCGGCAATTGGCACAAGTCCAACAAATGTATACAGATTTTCAGGAGGGGATTATATGATATTCAAGGGGCTTAACGTATGTATATACAGCTCTCTGGGCCTGGTCAAGCGAGCAGCGGTGGTGGTGGTGGTGAATCAGTGAAAGTATCTCTGGGGACGGAACTTAACCCCGTCCAGAGCTCACTTGACTTGTGAGCCGCAAAATGAGCAATAAGAGGAATAAGAGCCATCGTCCTACAAGACTATAAATGTCCCGACACCCCCCGTTTTCCCCGTTCGTGCGCAAGCATCGGTTGTCGATTTCATTATCCGAGGCTGCTCCTCGCCTGCAACGCTGTCAAGTGTCACGTATGCGGAGACCTACACAGGGGAAAATTGTGGGGTAGTTTTGAATGAATTACATTTAAATATTTCATTTATTATTTTTATTTTTAGTCGTAAATGGAAGCTGTTTGAAGAGGTAGCCTCATTTTATTTTATATTTTTCTGCAATTAATCCAAGTTACGGCTGTTTTAGTTGGGAAAAGTTAATTTTAAATCAAAAAATAGTTGCTTGGGTATTATTTTCAAGTACCTTTGAGTAATTAATACTTTTTAAGATCACTACGTTTGTTTCTCTGGACCACCGACGTCACAAAAGAGCAGCGCAGAACAATCTAGAATGGCAGTGGGCGGCAGGTGGCAGGGACACAGCGGGCATGGCAAAGTGTGCGTTCAAGGACATGCATACATTACATTACGGCGGGGCTTTGCGCCCTGAGCCAAAAGGCATTAAGCCGTGAAATGCGACCAAAGCGAACGCCACAACAGCTAACGGCAAAGCCCAGCGCCGCAGTTAACGCTGCGTATGTGCGATATTTAATTATCGCAATGTGGGGTGTAGGGGCGGGCTTCAAATGCAACGTCCTTGCCAACTTTTCGGTTGAGAGCCGCCGAGAGAGGCAGCTTTCATTCAGTAGAAATTGCAATCTCTCTCTCTTTCTCTCTCTGTCTCTCTGTATCTGTGCTCTGGGGGTACGCTCTGGTTGAGCACTTTATTTTTCCGCTCATTCTATGTTGGTTCTTCGTCCGGTGTGGTTTACAGTTATTTTTCTCTCGTCCGTGCGATTCCCCATCCGTTCGTGCGAGTGTGTGTGTGCGTGTGCGTGTGCGTTTTGAGTGAGTGTGTGGCCCTTGCCAGCAACAACAATCATTAGAGGGAAGAGTGCAGAAACATCAATCAAAAATTAGGTAAATGGCGGTACAAGTGTTGCAACTGGTAACGGTACTTTAAGGCTGCACTGTGGAAAATAAATCAGTACTTTAATTTATATTAAAATTTTTATGAATTAATGATGTTAACTTAAACCAATTTGAACAACTACAAATTTAATTGAATTGAAAACTAACAAAGTTAAAAAAAAAGGTTAATAATTCAGTAACCTTGAACCTTTAATTTTATTTCTTTGGCTTCTGTAGTCCCCAGTTCCGTTTTATCCGGAATTATACGCACACAAACAGAGAATGTTTTCATTTTCTTTTCAATGTTTACAATTTTCGGCGTTGCTTTTGTCATTTTATTTATTTTCTTTATTCTGAGCAGAGCATTAAAAACTGTTTTTCTCTTTGCCGAATTTTTCTGCGACGTCAAAGACTTTTTAATGTGCACATATAAACATGTGTATATGCATCAATTGCCTTTTTAAAATTTGAGAAAATTTCGCATGTTTATTTTGTTTTATTTTAAGACCGACGACACGCAAAATATCCATCTCGGGTTAAGTGCCAGACATCATCAATCAATTAGTCATTTTATGGCGCTATTATCGCTTATAACACACAGCTGAAGGCTTCGATATATAATAATCAGGGGACTAGGGGTTAGGTCAAATGAGTTTTCCACCCAAGGCTAATGATTTAGGCTAATTTATGGCGAGCAAAAGAAATGAAAAATATCTATTATATTTGACTAACGACTGTGTGTTTTATAGCTTTCGTTTTGAGAATAATATTGATTTTGTCTTCCAAATGTTTATGGATTTTGGATTTACGTATATAAGGTTTTAGGTGGTATTTACCTTAGCAGAGGATTTTACATCAGGGTTAAAATATTTTTGAAAGTATAACTTACAAAACATAGGAAAGGAAATAAAATTACTAATTGTTTATGATTTTTTTAAATAAAATAATACAAAAAATGCAGTGAATATTAAAAGAATTAAGTAAGGAGTAACTCCAATTGATCCCATAGTAGATTTTGGAAATGTGTTTTAAATTAAAAATTAAATTTATTACTCTACTGTGCAGTCTCTGCAGTTTTATCACTTTTCTTTCCTGCGCTTTATCGTCGTCTTTACTGCATCTGCATAGCCAGCTATTTTCGCGTAAACAGATTCCAGCTGCCTTTTCGTTCTTGTTTGCTTTTCATTTTCCATTTTCCATTTTGCATTTGCATAATCAAATTTTGTTTATTGGCAGCCACGTCAATTTAAATGCAAATCTGAGAGCTGGCCAATTGCAGAAACTATTTCATTTCATTCCCCTTCGGTGGAATTTCTCGAAAGTTCGCTGGGGTTCATTAAAAGGAATAAGAACTTGACACCCCTGAATTATTGAGCTCTCTTGCCTCGCCCAACGGTAAATTGCATCCAATTGAACTGATTGTTCAATCTGGACTTGTTGTTGCTTCTGTTTGTGGGAATTTTAATTGTGCAATCGGGATTTGGAAAAGTCAGCGCCCTAATTAACCCATCCCTTCTCTCTTTCTAGCTATGATGGATAAACACCCATTACACGCCCATTTCACAACTCCCCTTGAACGCCATCCAGAATTTGCATCAAAAAACGAATTAGATAATTAAACTGGAGATAAAAACTCGACCGATAAAGAGTCTGCGCAAAGAGAACGGCCGCAAAAGAGAAGTAGGAAAGAGAGAGCGAGAGCGAGAGCACAGCCAATTTTTTTCGGGCTCCAAGTGTGTTTGTGGCTCATTTGGATTTTCGTCTCTTTGGTGAAACAACGTGCGTTCAACGGAAAGTTTTTCATTCGCGGCCCGGTCTGCTGTGATTGTGTTGGTAAATGCAATTGTAATTGTAATTTGGTGCCCCAAAAGCAGAGTTTTCTTTGTTGAACTCGGGAAAATCTGCCATGTAAAGAAGATAAACAAGGGCAAACCCTGCAAACCCATTTATCCAGTGCCGCGAGAGTGTGAATATCGATTTTTCGGCAAACGCGCGTCGATGACCTCGCACACAATAGCAAAAACTACAATTGCGAGATAAAAAAAAAACTGCTGCAAGGCAAGCGAAGTATACAGTAGACGAAGCATACAGCGAAAAAATAAACCAAAGGTGTTTTCAAATAGAGTTTTTAAGTAAGCCAACCGCTTTACATAATTGCAACAACAACGACGACGGCGCTGCAAGGGGGAAAACTCTCGATTGGAAGAAGAAGCAGAGCCAGAGCCCCACTGGAGCGGCGGAGCAGCGACTGCGGCGCCAGCAGAGAAAAGAGCGCCAGCCGTAAACCGCAAAGACACATGCTTAGATACCGTCTCGTTTCCACTCACTTCCTCAAGCAGCCGTAGTGAGCGAGCGCAAGGGAGACAGCTATACCGCGAGAGAGAGAGAGAGCGTGGGTGTGTAAATTGCATTGCGCCTGCAAGTGCATCGAGCGAGCGAGAGCGAGAGCGGGAGGCGATCGAGCAGGATAGGATATTTCACCTATAAAAGCGCGACAGGTGCGCGCCGCTTCTTCAGTCAACGTTAGTTCTTTTCTTAACCCAAAGGAGTAGGGAAGACACAGGCCCGGAGCGCGCTGCACAGGGCAGAAGGAATTCGCATCCGATCCGGCATCAAAATCCAGTCACAACGTATTCGCTAGGAGTCCTGCGCCTGCTGGGTCTGAGCTCTAGTTTGGATAGTGAAAATGTGCAGAGATCGCGATATGAGTTCGTGGTAGATCAGCGCAACCGTCGTTACAAGGTCAAGAAAAAAATCAAGCTCGAGGGCGAGTAGAGGCGCACCTGGGCCGCAGCCCTCGGGTACCGGAGAGAATCGTGGGATCCTGGACCAGCAGCAGCAGCAGCAGCAGCAGCAACAACAACAGCAGCAAGCAGATCGCAGATCGAGCTACCAAACCAAAGTTAACAATATTAGCAAAGTTAAATAATAGTTAAGCTACTACAAAAGCCGCCCTTCCATTTCGAGTGCGCGTCGTATTATCGCCGGCAATGTGACTATTCCGCGCCTCCTGCGTATCCGGGCAACATCCAAGCGATTCAGGCAACAGCTACACCGAGTGATTCCTCCCCCCGCGATCTGCTTCCAATTTTTCCATCCCCCCACAACCAACGGATAACGTCGTGCAACTGGCGAACGTACGGGGAAAAACCAGCAAGATTGAAGACTTTGGGAGAAATCTTTGGAAGTCCGTTAAGGCTTGCATTGTAAGTAGATAAACAATTCATATTTATAGTTGTATTAACAAGATTTATAGTTTTTAACTACTTAAATAAGAGATTGAGATTGAAAACACGGTGTTTTGGATGGTTTGCAAGTATAGAACACCATTCTAAGGCATATATTAACCACTTTGTTTCAATAATATCTGTAAATAACTATAGATATAAAGACTCCAAAGAAAAGATCTCCATAAAAACAGTTTTAAAGGGATGGAGATTGAGAACACAGTGTTTTGGATGGTTGTACAGCATTGTCAACAGTTCCTTTATGGTTTGCAAGCAAAGAACACCATTCTAATGATTAATGATTAATTAATAATATTAATGATTATGCAATCTTTGCTTAAATAATATCTAAAAATAACTAAATATATATAGACTCTAAAGAAAATACCTCCACAAAAACAGCTCTAGAAATTAAATAATTCCCCACTTGGGTAAGGTCATTCGCTTACATTATATTTGTAAACAGACGCTTAATTGAAAATAGTATCAGATAATGTAAATAATGTCTTCTTAATTTTCCGCCTAATTTTCACACCTGTTCGCCACAATTACCGGACACCTAT
The DNA here is from genome assembly GCA_018904745.1 of Drosophila orosa. Lineage (NCBI taxonomy): Eukaryota > Metazoa > Arthropoda > Insecta > Diptera > Drosophilidae > Drosophila > Drosophila orosa. Next base: position 14,090 of record JAEIIH010034441.1, on the reverse strand, counting down.
TTACGTTTGCGTTACGGTTTCAATCTAATTGAGAGGTGTACCATATATATTATATGCCATGTTTATTTTCGCCACCGCCACCGGGGGCTTATAAAGAAATTAACACATTTGGCCAGGGCGATGGAAAAAACGTTGGTTGGCAAGCGTAATCGGATCGTAGGCATTGCATATTTTCAGACGCCAGTCACAAAGCGAGAAAGTCTGGCAATTTCCAGGGAAAATCCCAAGCGATAAACATATTGGTATCCAATTCACAGGCAAACATATAAAATAGAAATCGATGGGGGCGACATACGAAAAGCGTATCTCGCTGTTGGCTTGGCTACTGATTTTTCCATTACATTCCCATTCGATCGATTCATTTGGTGTTCTGTTTTCCTATTTGCTGCAGTCTGTTTCTGTCTGCTTTGTTTATTGTTACTTGTGGTGTTTTTATTGTTTTATCGTTTTGAGTCATGGCGAGAAACAGTGGGCCCTCTCTGTATCTACTTGTTTCATGTATTTACCCAAATAATTATTATGTTATATCTGGGGGAAACTTGTAACAAAACTGCTGCCCGTTTTTCGGGGCAAAATGGCGGACGCTTTTCCCCATTTCCCTCCCAAAACCCACTCTCAGTTCTCGGAAAATTCCCACTGGCATGTCAGTTGTCGTGACGTGCAACGAAAATTGGTTTGTCGAGTATGTTGACCCAAAAAATTACCAACTATATTGACTGTCTACCTCTGAATATGTTTGTATTCGTATCAGCAGCAGACTATAATTGAAGGTAAACCAATTAAGTTGTAGTCCACGGCGACATGAACAGCAGCAGTATTTTGGCAGTCACTGTGCCGCTTCGCCCGCCCGGCGAAATTCAATTAACGCATCAACTAAACGGATTAGCAAACAGATTTTTTCCACTTTTTATTTCTTTACTTTTATTTTCTGCCAAACTGCGCTGTTTTATCTATTTTTAGAGGGCGCCCACCGAAAAGTTCAATGTGTAAGCGAACAATTGTGGTTGGGGTCTATTTTTGGCTTTGTTTAAATTTGTATTTGGCAGTCGGCTTGGTCCACTGAACAGAATTTATTATCATCGCAAAGATCACTGTGTTTGACCAGACATCATGCGAGGAGGAAATACGAAGGAACTTTATAAGTGGAAGAACAAAGAGTAAAATAATAGGGATATTAATAATTCCTATACTAATAATTCCCTTTATCCCCTTTGTTTGTACTTTTTGAAAAATGGTTTTGTGTATGGGGAAATTATGAATAATTTATTTTCTGTTTGAAAAATAAGTTTGTTGATGAATTGACAGCTTAAAGTCACGTTTACTTCTTACTTTTTAACTCTAGAATTAAGCAACCTATATTTCAGCTGAGATTGTATTATATTTACCTTAGTATTTGCCTTTTAAAAACCTATTTTATTTCGTGGATTTATTGTTTAATAAATATAAAATAAGATACCTTCTTTACAAGTCGAAATACTGCTTTTAAGCTGTCACTGACCTGCTTTACTCAATTACTTGTTGGGTTTTCTTCAAAAGCCGCTCATAGCGTGTATATGCCGCTGTCTGCACTGTAAGCCACATGATCTCGCCGGTCTCCCGTTCTTGAGAGATCGTTCATTAACAAAAATCGCCAGTCACTTGGCGGTGTGGCGATTGTATAAGAGAACACCGAGTGTATCCATTAGATGCATCTGTCCAGGGTCGCTCCACGTTCCACGTTCCTCGTGAGCCCCGTTCCTCGTGGCATTGGGTCTCGTGACCGTTGTTGGTCAGGCGGCCAAAGTGTCTAGCTGGAACCAGGCAGTGATGTGATACCAGCCACCGGCTTGCTATATATTCAAAGAATATAAGATTGTCTTGTCTGAAATTAAGTGTTTTAAATTAAAACGAAACCAGAGAGAATAAATTAAATAACCAAAAACCTGTTCATCACGTTGAACAAGGCTCGTAAATTATGGGATGTTTCCTTTCCTCTCAGTCGCCTTCTTTATTTTATTTATAAACGAGTTGCCAAAGTTCACGAAACTGGAAAAAGAAATTTCTGATTGCCGGCTGGGCGCTTTTTAACTGAACCCGAGATGAAGATGCTTTCATCAATTGAAATTGATTGGTTCTAACGAAAAAAAAAATATATATAAAGAGTAGCAGAAAACGGAATTGGGAATTTGTCAATTAATTGGACGCAAACGGGAGAAAAACAACAACAGAAGCCGATCAAGTGACCACCAATAAAGTAATTACGTCACAAACTGCAGAAGCGTAAATCGAGAGAGCCTGTACTTTGACCTCAGAAAAGTCTAAGGTGCATTTCCTGACAAATTAAAGGAGGAAACTTGAGGTTGGCACAACTATTTTCAGTGATTTATTCCCTACAGAAGTCTAAGAGTCCCAGAGAAAGGTGTGAGAGTAACTTGCTTTCCGTCCTTTTTAATTACTTATTTACTTTTATTTCTTCCCTAACTTATAAAGGGTTTAGTTATTAATTAACAACATTAGTAACTTCAAGAAAGGGTCTAAACATGCTTAGTTTTCCAGCTCTGTTTATGTTATTTTCCCTCCATTAGACACGTTTATTTATGGATTGTTTTTTACGCATTTTCAATTCCCATATTTGTTATAATTCAACCGCCTTTTTATTTGTGTCTCGCCCATACCTTTATTTACTTTTTCCCTTTCTACTTACCTTTTTTACTTGCTTGCTTTTTCTGTTTTGTTTGTTGTTCCAGTCGCGCCACATTAAAATTTTGTGTGTTTCGCATTTGCATTTTGCTTTTGGGACTCGGTAATATTCCACTGGCATTTCCCCATAACTCGTTGGGGAGTAAGTCAAGTCGCATACCACCGGCTCAATTCTACTCATCCAATTTTTTGTTGTTGGCCGTTGCGTCATCGTAGGAAATGCAGGAAGCACGTGACTGACATTAACTGATTTCAATAACGAAAAAAGAATAGGCACTCCGTCAAGATAGTCACTTTGTTTAGTCGATACAGCTAGCTAGCTGGAGCAGAGCAGTGATTGATGCGAAAATTACAATTTCCCAAAATAGAAATGCACGGAAAATAGAAAGATAGTTCGGCCACTTGAGATGGCTTCTTGAAATTCCAGCGGCAGTACATAAATTAAGCTCGTTATCGCTGTTCCTGTGCGAATCGCTTTCGCCTTATCTAATCGCTGCCTGTGATTAATTGTCGTTCAATTAGGCGAGTTTCAGCATATCCATTGAAGGCAAACACTGAACGTGCTGTCACCTGGTTGCAGAGCGAATATCATTCGTGAAACAAATTGAAACTCGGAATTCCATTCCGAACTTTTTAATGGGGTTTTTCCGGCCTTGTCTTCGATTGATGGGCTTTCGAAATTCATTGACTCGCCACTCATTACATCAAAACTAAATACCAATTAGCGCTGGGCATGCTCTGTCCTAACTAAGGGCTATTATTATTATAAGTAATGTGGCATAATTGGCAAGTTATGATGGGAAAAGCACCAAGTACTATGAATAAATAAAGCAAAACTTCCCTTCAAGGTAATACCTTGACATAATATTATAACTATTTCGACTTAACAGATAATAACAAAGTTAAGAATATCTGTAAGGCATTCCTCATACTTTTCCCATTAGTTTCACTGTTTTAAATATATTTTCTTTGATTTTTTTATTAAAAAATAAGTCAAGGAAAGATTAAACGTAAACAATACACTTCTGGTTATTTGTTGTACTTAAAGAACTGAAGTACTTGTAAAAATCAACTCTTAACAGTTCTAAACCCTTACTATAACATTATAAATACAACTTATACGCCCTTAAAAGGTATTTTAAATTACTCAAGACAACCTTTCCTTCCCTTACATCACTCATCTCTCAAATAAACATTACAATCTATTTATTCAGTCACTTGTAATGCTTATATATATCAAGTACTGATACAAATCAATTGTTAAAGGCCATCAAGTTAATAGACAACTTCTAGGAATAAACCGAAAACATGGTAAACAATTACAATGGCTTTGTTTACGATTATTCGAGCTGCCGAAATTCGGAAGGCACTCAAATTGATGAAATGTCAACAGACGGAATGCCGATACAATTAGGCTAAAACTGTTTACGCCCCGAATGCGAATCGGAGAGCAGTATTAACTTGAGTGGTGGACCTGCAATTAACCAGTTTGCCACCGGTTTCAGCCGGCGCTAGGCAGTCTGCGGCAGTGTTGATGTGTAGATTTCGGCGATATATATTTTAGCCCCTGGTTACCAGGTAAATCCGACTTATCAGACGGTGAAAATTCCTATTCAATATTTGCAGCACGCTTAAAGTACATCGTTGGCCCCATGGGAGTTCACACGGTGCTGTTAAAATGCCCGAAAACGTCTCATCATCTTATGGCTGGCATCGCGCATACGCCGCGTGGTCCAATTTTAGCATCACCGTGCGATGCTGGTTACTCGCCTCGCCTCGCTCTGTTGTTGTTCGTCGAGCAGCCACAAAGACCCATAAATCCAACATGCTATTGTACCCATGACTTTGTTTTCGTGCTTTTTTTTCATCGTCGTCATTGGTAAACATATTGATTTCAGCGCATGGCTCGTGTGTAGCGTTGCGACCTTCTTTACTCTTGGCCTAAGCTAAAAGGATTATGAAATATAAGAGTTTCCTGTGGCGGAGCTCTTTGAAAGTTTCCCCCCTCTCAAGAAGGCGCAAAGTTTTCACATTAAATTCAGCTTTTAATGTAGCCTTAAAAGCGTTTTAACCAAAGTTGAGGGCTTTAGGAGTTTACCTTTTATCAAAAGTTTGTAAATTCAAGTTTAATGAGAGTCTAGAAACTAGAGTTGTTTGTTGTAATAAGTATAATAATATTATTAATATTTAAACTACAATAGAACCAGGTCAAAGGAGGGCTTCCTGGCATTTCCAAAAGGTTTTAACCTTTAGGCATTCAAGTTTTTCCATTAATTCTTTTATAAATCTCTTCAGGTCTTGTTCAATAATAACACCAGAAACATGTGTCTACCTCCTTTAGCAATCTAAGAACTCATGCTAGACACTCTTATTTTTCATGTTTTGGTTCCGAAACCACTTAAACGTTAATCGCGTCTGCCTTGTCCATCCACAAATAGTTGATGACGACGGGGAATCTTATCGAGAATTCCTGCTGATAAATAAAGATGGTGGTGGGAAAATGGCACTTGCTGGGCTTTATCTAAAAAAAAACTACAAAAACTGAAAGCGAAAATCGAATAAATGCCAATTCATTTCAGTCGCCACTGGTGGGGATTCGGTTCCGTGGATGTTATCCATTCCGCCGACCTTTTGACGTGGCTTTTTGAGTCATGCACTTGTGCGGTTGCCTGTGGGCCTGCCTCTGTGTAAACAATTATCGTGGACTTTTTATTGCATAAACAATTCTGGGTAAGAAATCAGAATGACGGATCCAATGAGATATTATTTGTGCCATTTGTTCAGCTCCTTGCGCTTATATAATCAATACACGACAATGTGTTTATAATTAATGTGTCCATATATAGTTTTTGCCCATCGAAAGGTGGTTCGATTTCCCATTGACTCTTGAGTAAACACAAGCCCGATTGAAGTCCAATTCATTATCCATCATAAAAAGGCTTTCGAGTGTCGCTATCTGTCTGCTGGTGAAAATCCCCAAAACAAAGTCCCCTTTCCGTTGAAGTCTAATTAATTTGATAAAACCTAAAGACGGGTCTTAAAGGGAGAAATGCTTTGCACGCGCCTTCTTCTGTAGGAATTTTCTAAATAAATATTTATATATTTGAAAATTGTGGCATTTAAGGTGCTCTGTCTGTTGGTTTTATTATGTTTTCAAATGGAAAAAGTCGTATTTATATACGAACTTGCTGAAATGTTGACAAATATCAAATGTTTTTCTTATTTAATGTGGACATTGCTTTGCTTAGGCAAAGAAACTGCGCAAAAATCTCGAGAAAACTCAGGGACACTGTGTTTTGTAAAGCGTTTGCTATGATTTATTTGTGTTTTGGTATTATAATTTATTCTTGGGAGATCTTAGGGCTTAAATATATAGATTTATGTCTTTATTTTGTATTTACTTTGACTTCTTTAATGATCCCTCAAAGTTTACCTTTAAAAAATATCAAATTTATACCTTTTTGGTCTGAAAACTTTACAACAAATATATTTTACCACCAAATATAATTTAAATTGAAGGATTTTCAGCCTATAAATGTGTGTTAATTCCCATATACTCTTGGCATTTTGTGGCTGCTCTCGATCACGTCGCCAATTGACGTCACTGTAGGGCGCGTGCGTCTTAATTAGTTTGTCTCGTTTGCGATCCCAGATCGGAGAAGGGGCAGGCAGTTGACCGGAGATGCTCCGATATTCGGTTAACCTAGAGAAAGTGACTCATACCCAACCGTTGCTCTTCCCCTACTCGGTTCTCGTAGCTTAAATTGTTATTTTTACACACGTCGTGACATTGCACTTGAATTTTTGCGTATACATTTTGGTATTTGCTTCCCGTTAACTGTTGCCCCGTGTGTTACCTGTCTTTGGCCTCGCTTTCCGAAATGATTTGCGATGATCCCATTCCCGTGTGAAACAAAACAAGTGCATAAATTAATTCGCCTTATTAATATGGCCATAAAGTCTACCGGCTTGCCGCTAATTTGCAGGCCAGATTTATTTTTAAACCCGCTCGTCTGTCGGGCCACCGATTACACAGATACTACTACCTTTAGTCCCTCTGTCGATAAGGAAAATAGAGCGTACATATCTCCAGTTCTCTGGATCCCGAAGTCTTGTTTACCGAAGCTTTTTCGCACCTTTTTTTTTCGCCAAAAGAGCCTCTCGCTGTGATCGATCGGGAATTCTCTACTGCGCCGGCGCACTCTCTCTCTCGCCCGCTCTCGATTCCCCGCATATAATTCTCTATATAATTTGCGAGGTCGGAGCTGAAATGGGTTTAATAGTGATTCGGTGCGCCCAAAGAAAGCAACGCCAGCGTTCTCCTCCTCCACAAACATTTTGCTCGGCTGTGTCCGAGGAAAAGCCAACAAAATCAAGCGGAAGAGCCTCGCACAAACAATTGAAAATAATAAATAATCGTGCCAAACGGGGCAAAAAAAAATCTTGTAAAAATAATCAAGATCCCGAAACATGTGAACTGCTGGAAACGGAAAAAGAAAAAAAAAGAAAGCCAAAGGCAAATGTGAACAAGAAAATTTCAATTAGTGTTTATTGAAATTTATTAAGCGAGATTTAAGGCGTTGACACTTTATATTTGTCCAACAAAAACGCTCGCTCTATTCAAATCAAGAGCTTCTGTGATCAAAAAACACACCCAGAGTGAACTGAAGTGAATTCATTGTGATAATAAATCTAGTTAGACTGATTAAATTAGAGATTAACCAAAGCAGAATGACTCCGAGGCTTATAACATATATTTTGGTAAATATTTTGTCATTTTTAAGAAGTTAATATTAATTGTAGGAAAGGGGATTCATTTACAGGGGGGGTTTTAATTAATTTTTATTATGTAAGAGACTTGGTTTAACATTAATTTATTACAAGCAAAATGCGATTAATTTTTCTCCCCTTTTAAATATGGAGTTAAATAAGCATTTAACCATATATCATATTTAGTTATACATATTTTTACCTTATAACTATTTCTTTTATTTGTTAAATTTTAAAATGTAGTAATTTTCAGGGGTAAATATTCATCTTAGGAAAGGGAATACTTTACATGGGGTTTTATTTAATTTTAATTATATAACAGACTTGGTTAAACATTAATTTGTTCTAAGGAAATACCTTTAATTTTACTCCTCTTTTTAAAAAAGAGTTTATTTAACATTTAACCATTTACATCATTTAATTATATTTATTTTTAGCCTTATAACTATTTCGTCAATTCATTAAATTGTAAAATTACTTAGTATTTCATCATATGACTTTTTTATTTACCAAAGACTCGTGAGAATACAAGTAATTTGAAGTTTTAGCCAAATTATCGTTTTTGTAATATAAATATTTCACATATTTATTAAATTTTATGCTTGAATTTAAATTTCATGAATTTATCAAAGTGTAATCATAATTCCATCACCTGTTTATATAACTCAAAGGTGATTTAAGCTTCTTGAAATATTTTTATTGCCTCGAAATCTAACTTGACTTGGGAACTTGGCCTTAAATATTTGATTTATTTATTAAATTAGTAGCCAGAGTCTTAATTATTAATCAAATTAGTAGTTAAACCTTATATAAGCCACCGATTTCGTTGAACTATGCCTGAAATGCCGCTGGACTTTGATGATGGGTCATGACAGGGCACAAAAATAAATGCATTGAATGGAATATTACTCATACGACACGTTGAGCAGTCGGCACTTATTAACCCACTTAATTGTGGCCGGGGAAATGACATTTATCGGCGTCTCTAATTGTTTATAATTTTAGCTACAAGTCTGTCACGGCATCGCCGATTGATTTTTCTCATTATCTCTGGACGATTCTCACAATTCCCCTTACCTTTCTCTCTCTTTGCAGTGCGGCATGCGCCATCCCACAACTGGGCTGAACGAAGACGACCTGAGTCGTCTCACTGGTTCATCATCGTCGACGGCCTCGTGCGGCAGCGCAGCCTCGTCATCGTCCTCCTCCTCATCCTCGTCGTCCGCAGCCGCAGCCGCTGCAGCCCGCAATGAGGCGGTTCGCAGTCCGGAGAAGCCCCTGCCAACTCTGGCGGGCACCGGGGAGCCCCTCAAGAGCCACCTGAACAGCGGCTTTAGCTCCACCTACCTGCCCGAGATCATACATCCGGCACTGGAATGGCAGAAGTCATCGCGCAAGCGCAAGGAGCGCCTGGACAGCAGCTCGGCCTTTGGCCAGGATCGCAAGTTGCAGCGCAGCAACAGCGAGGAGCTCCTCACAGACGGCGGACCGGCGGCCATTGTGGCAACAGCGGCCACTGGCTGCCAGACCGCTGCCGCTGCCCATCTCCTGGAGGCACAGTGCGATGTCATTCGTCGCGTTTCCTCCGAGGATTTTAAGCGCACGGCCAGCTATGCCAGCTACCGGCAGGAGTTTGAGCGGGAGCAGGAAGAGGCTTCGGAGCTGGGGGAAAATAATGCCTCACTGGCCAACTTGCCAACGGCGGAGGCGGCTAAGGAACGGCCCCGCCTGGAGACCAGTCCGGCGCGTCAGCCGCTGGCCAAGGAGACCAGCGATGACTCCGAGTGCGAGCACGAGCGACGTCGCAGCAGCGAGCGCTTCTGCAAGTCCCGCCAGCCGCCGGTGCGCAAGTCCGGAGTGGCCAAGAAGGGCAGCGGTGGCGGCGGCAGTGGCTCCAAGTACCTGCCCTCGCGGCGGGATGAGCAGAGCGCCTACAAGTACGATCTGTCGGCCCTGAAGTACGAACGCAGAGGTTTCATCAGCAGCAGGAAACAGCAGCAGCAGCAGCAACAGCAGCAGCAGCAGGATCACAACGACAACAATTTGATAGACTTCCATCAGCAGCAAAAGGAGCTGCAGACCAAGAGGAGCGCCAGCATCTCACCCACGCCCACCACCAGCTCCTCGGCGGGCAGCGACGACAGCACGCCCACTTCCAACGCCGCCCCGGCGCCCATCAAGGCCAAGCCCCAGCGGCAGCAGCAGAGCCTGGATCTCACATCCGCCCAGGAATCGCTGCCCTGGGAGCGCGGCGACGAGCCAGCACCCATCCTGAGCCGCCGCTATGCCCACTCTCGTCCTCACATTGGCGGCAACCTCGATGCAGCTGCTCAGCTGGCCAAGGCCATGCCGTATCCCCAACAACTGCCCAAGCAGGCGGCCACAGTTCAGCTTCACGCCGACATCAGTGACATGGACATGGAGCCCATGGATGCAGTGCGTGCCTTCAGCTCGCTGGAGAATATGCGCACTCGGGATGTGATGCAACAGGTGCTGCCTGCGATGATGGTGGCCTTCCAGACACCCGACGAGCGCCTCAAGACCATCAATCGCCGGGTGACGGTGCTGAAGAAGAAGCTGGTGCAGCTGGAGGAGTCGCTGGAACAGCGACTGGGCTACAGGCCATCGCAGGCGGAGCGGCTGAACGACAAGTACATGAAGAACGCTCTGGCGGAGTTGAGCAAGCTGCGCAAGGAGCGGCACGAGCTCAAGACTGATCCCATCGCAGCACTGGGCCTCAAGGTGGGCAGCGGCGGCGTAGGCGGCAGCATCGCTGGCCAGGAGGTGGCCAAGAAGCTGGAGCGCATGAAGGCCACACTCGCTGAAATCGAGCAGGTAAATAAATCGTCTCTTCTTTTTCTTTAGCAAAATCAGAGCTACAAAATCACGAGACACATTTTTATGACAATTAGCAAGTGGAACGCAGACGTCAGAGAAAGATTGCGGGTGTCTTAAAATATATAAAGGTCTGTGGATATAGTATAGCCTAGGATAGGATGATGGCCGCGACAGCCGCAATTTGGCAATAACTTTGATCTTGCCACATTGTCAAAAGAGGCGGCGGCACTTGGTAAACATAAAGACAATATTTAGGTAACTTTTAAATGGGAATATGTGACAAAAGGTATAGAAATAGGTATATTTGTACACATCTAATAGCTTTTTATAGCTTTAATTGAGACATTTCTCTTACATTTACATAATTATTTACATGGCTTCCTTAGAAATCAATTCGCACATTCCCAATTGGGCAATTATAATGAGACTTCTATTTATACAGCTTTATATACTGCCTGTTTTTATGGCATCTAGACAGGCCTCCTCTATGTATATTGACAAATTAATGATACATTTGTCATAGACAAAATGCCGCAGACAAACACTCTCCTCTGGCAGCCGCAAAAGGAATCCACACGAAATTGAAATTGAATTTCTGCCAAGAAAACAAAGTGTGCGCGAAATGATTTTTCCTCCCTGTGGGAAATGGGAAATGGCCAAAGAGGCCAAAGAGGCGAAGAAGCAGCCATCCAAGTGCCCTGCCAAGCCATATATTATTGCTATACTGTAACGTATTATTATTTGTTTACAATACGGTTATGCATATTCCGCACTTGTGTTTCTATTTCTGTTGCTGCGGCTCTGGCATCTTCGGAAATGTCTGCTGTTGTCGCCGCCCTGTCATTGTCAGGGCCGCGGAGAATCATAAACAAATCAAAACGAAATGAATAATGCCCACAAAGCTGATTAATTGTGTTGTTTACCAATGTGGGCGGTCTTTATCTTTATCAGTTCATTTTTTGCGGGAGCTTCTGTGGCTTTGATTATGGGGTTTTATCATACTTTTGTCATAAAGGAAAGTTCTGATAAATACGGGAATTTATATAACATTATAATATACCTTAGATAGATAAAACTTATTTAAAATTCTTTTGAATCATCCCAAACTATAGCTTTACTCACCTCTCCTTTTCCTCCCTTTTACAGAACCTCAACGAGAAGCGCGTGAATGGCCGTCGCTCCGAGAATCTAGAAGATCTGAATGCCGACCAGCTGGTGCAGGAGAAGAGTGCCGTGCAGCATGGCCTGCTGTACTTTGAGAGCCTGTACGGTCATCCCATCACCAAAGAGGAACGCGATGCTGCCCGACCGCTCTACGATCGCTACCGGCAGCTGAAGCGTCTGGTTTCGCGCACCGTCATGTTTGGGGCGGGCACCGGAGTGCCAGAGCTGCCCACAATCCTGGAGCACGAGGCCATGGTGTTCGAGGCCACCTCCACGCCGCTGCAGTATTCATCGAACAACAGCACCGAGACCACCAACTCGCCCAGCGACTCGAATGCGCCAAATACACTGACCCAGAATGCTTCCTCCGATGAGTCGACGACCACCACCACCACCACATTGACGGGTCCGGCGGCCGGAGTGGCTGCCTCGCCCCTGGAGTCGGCGGCGGCCAGCGAGAACATCTCGTCGCTGAGCCTGGACCAACTGTGGGAGCAGCTGGATCGCGTGCGCGACGAGAAGGCTTTGCTGAAGGCCACCATTAGGGAGTACGAGTCGCTGTTCGAGGAGCAGAACGGTCGCAAGATGCTGAAGCAGGACCGCCGGTCGCTGGAGACGGAGACCTACGCCCAGTACAAGGAGAAGAAGGCCAAGGTCCGGCTGCTGCAGGCGCTGATCAAGAAGCACATTGGCCAGTAAACCTGGATATTCTCCTTCCATTATTCACAACACACAACACTTATTTATTTCATACCAACCTAGACTTGTACGCATATTATATGTAGTTTTTAGACTTACATTTACCATATATTCTATAATGATACATTTTATGGATATTGTTGATTCCTTATTGTTTTTTTAAAAAACATCTATTGAGTAATTGTAATAAACGAAACCCAAAACGAAGAGAGGAAAGTGATTAGCCGCAAGACATTTGATTCAGATTCGACCCTATATACGATCTACCATTCAGACTCCCGCACGGAATTGATATCTAATTGTAATCTCTCCCCCTTGTGCACTCGAAATCATACTTTAGTTGGATGTAAATCGTCATTGATGTTAAAAAATGACTGTATTTGGCCTTAGTTATCCCACTCCAAAGCGGGGAGCACACTTAAACACACACACACCTCATTTGATTAGAGCTACTCTATACACCATATATAGTTTATAACGATCTAAAGGAGCAAATCAAATAATTGGAAAAACCTTTATAAGTGTTGTCTGGTAGCAATGAACCTTTTATATCGACGATATCTAAACTAGAGACTCTAGCGATCTATGAACTATACTATCCAAGGCATTATCTAGTTGTGCTTTCCATTAAATGTTTCAGTGTGCAAAAAGAGCACGCAACCCCCATTAACCAAGACCGAGATCAGAAATAGGTTGATATTTTAGCGATATTCTGTCTGATATATCGGACCAAATAAATTAAATAACATTTTTCTTACACTGAGAACGATATGTTGGTCTATATATCATCCCTCGAGTCGAGACGAATAGCATCGGTTGCAGACCCAGAGACCCCCTCTGGGTGTTTGGTAAACGATTTGATTTTGTTGTGCGAAACAAGCAATTGGGTTTTTTGAACGTGTTTAACCCCCCGACCCCCCAAACCATATGCATACGATATAACGATATATTATATATATGGAATATTTACAAAGATAAAGCCAAGCAAATACATATGTAACGTATATATATATTTACATGTTTACATATATATATGTACACACATATAGGACTCAACATTTACAAATTGAATATTCTTATATATGTAGAGCCCACCCTGAGTGTGGCCACAGAACGCAGAAAGCATTAAGTATCTCCCAGCTAACCGAAGCGATTGAATGTCTATGAAATAAAATATATCACGTTATATTAAAATAAAATCTGTGTTTATTTTTATTCAGCGAAATGGTTACATCAGTTTTATTTCAGGAACGTTGAGTGCGCGTCTGCAATGAAAGATAAGATAGATTTAGTACCGCAGTTATTGGGAAAGTTAATTACTTCGTTTGAAATGGAAATGACGGATCAGTCGCGTGTTTAATATCGACAGAGGAATTCAGCTATATGCTTGTCAATAGGTCTTCATCATTTGATATTGAAAGGGTGGAAATTAAGGTGAAGGAATATGCTTACCTTTATGACTCGCTGGAGAAATGATCCTTGTGTAAATCCCAGCTGGAAGTAAAACAAATTACACAGAATTACTAATAATGTCCGGGCTGGTGTTTATCATAAAAACAAGTAGATTATGTCAGCTTAGTGTATCATCAATTGTTTTTATGACAGGGATAACTGTTTGGCTTAAATAAAGGTGTTCATCATAGAGATTGTTTTTATGTTCGTTTTGTAGTCACTACTTACCTTGTTTAGTCCAGTAATTTTTGTTTATTTTGCGACTCGAAACCATATGGTATAATACCTACAATATAAAAGATATATATTGATTAAAATACATCAAATACTATGAATTTCTTTGCATCTTTAGCTTAATTCAGTCATAAAAAGTTAGCAACACATGTAAATTCAGTTATATGCTTGTCTATTTGTTTGTCATCAGATAAATATGTCAAAGATACTAGGAATAAATAATATACACACCTTAAACAGGTAGATAGCATCTG
>JAEIIH010034434.1:0-10168 GCA_018904745.1 Drosophila orosa | reverse complement strand
CCTACATTTGATATTATTTACACTAGGTTAGTCAATGTCTGGAGAACATCTTGGTTTTTAATGTATTGTAAATAATACTACTTTACGAACTGTTTATAATGTGTGTAATAAAGACAAAAGAGTGTCATGGAAATGACCAAAGTTTGAAACATAAGTGCATTGAGTCTCCTGTGAATAAAGTTTAAACGAAAAAAGGACTGTGTTGGATAGATTTGTACTTGAATTTGTCGATAAAACTTAAAACTTAAAAGGTAAACCATCTTTAAATAAGCTCAATTTGTTGTTTTTATCATCTTTTGAGGAACTGTAAATTTAAGCAAGGCTTTATATTGGTCTTGTATCTTGTTTTCATTGTTACTTTTTGTATGTTCGCTTTTGGGGAACCGGAAATGCATTTAAATCGTATTGTTTGGTAGATCGTTGAGCCAATTGTATATTTATACTGTCGAGCTCCAGTCACACTGCTTATCAAGCTCATATTTTGAAATGTAACAATAAAATTTACAACTTACGGAAAAACTATCTTTAAATAGGCTCAATTTGACGTTTTTATTGTTACATTTTGTAACTTTGCTTTTGCGGAACCGGAAATGCATTTAAACGACCAATATAAAACGTATTTGTTGTATTTTTTGGTATATCGTTGAGCTAATGGTATATTTATATTCTCGAGCTCTGGTCACACTGCATATGAAACTCATGTTTTGTTTACCTTTTCTCACCTCGTTTTTGAAAACATGCTGAGAGTCACTCAAGTAAAGAACAACCTCCTGGATGGCGCCTCCATTTCGGAGGAGCTGTACACAACACCACAGGATGGCGAGAATTTCTTTGAGAGCCTGGACAAACCGGCAAAGGAACCCACAAACCTGGCCCCGCGCAACACATGTTGGTTAACCACCCGTCGTCACCACCTCATTTATAATCCTAATTTATCTTCTTATTGACAGTCATTCGCGCTGGCGTTCTAACGACAGTGAGGGGCTCCGCCTACATGGAATACGGCAACACAAAAGTCCTGGCCATTGTGTCGCCACCCAAGGAGCTAATCCGTGCCAGTGCCCGCCGCATGAACATGGGCGTGCTCAATTGCTATGTGAACTTTGCGGCCTTTGCCACCGGCGAACTGGAATCCGTGCCGGAGAGGGAACGCCACCTGAGCAGCATGCTGACCAAGGCCATGGAGCCGGTTGTCTGCCGCACAGAGTTCCTCAACTTTCAGCTGGACATTCGAGTGCTCATCCTCGACGATGACGGCTGTCTGCTGAGCACAGCCATTAATTGCTGTGGCGTTGCCTTGGTTGAGTGTGGTATTTCCACCTACGACTTGATCACAGCGTCCTCGGCGTGCATCTATCGGGATCATGTCTTTCTCAATCCCAGCGCCAAAATCGAGGAGTTGCTGTGGAAACACCGCACTGGCACTGGCACTGACAGCAGCGATAAAACCAGCAGCAACTCAGTCCATGAGCATGGCTTGATTATCACCGCCAGCTTGGATACCTTTGAACAGATTGCCCAGTGCCAGCAATGCGGTTATCTTAGCCCAGAGACCTACGTAAAGCTGCTGGATTACACCTTGGCTATGAACAAGTCGCTGCGACAGCTGATAAAGGGAGTACTGACCGCGCGGGTGAGGGAGCAGCATGAACTAGATCTGCGCGAGAAGACGGAGAGTGCTCTGGAGGATCAGAGGCTGGCGGAGGTCATTGAGCGGCTCAAGCTGCGGGGCCTGGACGAGTTTATACAGTCCAACATCAAGGAGGATCCCTATGTTAAAAGGCAGTAGGAAACTGCTAAAAAGGAAGAGAATATAAGCTAATTAACATTTGGTTTCCCAACGGTTTCCTTTTATTTCACACAATCAATTAAAGTCCAACAAATTGTCACTGAAAACACTTTTTATTCTGTTGGATTTTTGCACTTCCAAAGGTTCTGTTCGAAAGAGTTGGACACATTTAATGTGTCTGCTGCGTGTTTTGCCAAAACAATTGTTTCAATTCAGACTTGTTTCCTGCTCGAAAAATTGAATTTTGCCACGCACAATCGTTGTTGTTCGGCTTAAATGTCTAAAATGCATCTACTGCTGATCCGAGGAGGCCTCCAGCACAGCCCCAGAGTAGGCCAGATCCCAGTAGTGTTCCACTTGATGCTTCTGAAAGAATTCGCGGGCCATTTTCTCCATGGGGAAGATCTTGAACTTGATTTCGCCGAAATGCCGCCGTTGACTGGTGCCCTCCCAGACGAGCACACACGAATTGGGCACATCTTGGCCGTCATTGCCCTTGGCCAGGTCCTCCTCCCACTTGATGCGATGCAGCATGAGGCGTCTGTACTTCTTCTGTTGCTTGGGACCACCCTCCACGACCACAACGCAGCAATCGCGAAACAAGACCACACTGCCTGTCATTTGCAGCTGCTTGGCATTCGTCTCCACCTTGAATTTCTTGCTCTGGTTGTCCTGCAAGTCACGGATGCGATAGACGCTCACATGCACCCCACAGCTGGTGTCCTCCCTCAGCTTGCGCTGCTTCTTCTCGCTCTTCTGCTCGCTGGTCAACTTGCGCGCATTGTTGGCATCCTCGTGGGCCTTTTGTCGCTTGGCCATCTGCTCGCGGACATGCTGCTCCATCTTGGTGGGGTCCTGCACTGCCTCCGAGCCGAGAACGCGCATTAGGTTCGAGATGCGCAGCTTGGGCTCTGGCGGGGCCACCAAACCCAGGCGTATCTTCTCCTGCTCCTCCTTCCAGGCCTCGCGACGATTCTGGCGGCGCAGCTTCTTGCGCTCCTTTTTGGTAAGAAATACCGGCAAGTAGACCGGCTTCAGGGGCTCATCTAAGGAGGGAAAGGTAGAGGAAAAGTGTTAACTTTGATTACTTTCGTTTACATTTAAAGTGTACTCACTTGGCGGCTTCATTTGTGTGGGATGCTCAATGAGATTGCTGATGGCCGTCTGGCGTATGCTTATCTTACCGCTCGCCTCGTCCACCGTCTCCATGTCTTGGGTTAGAATGACCGAGTCCCACCACTCCATGGCCGGCACATCGTCCGGCATGTCCTGCTTGGGTGCAATCAGCGCTAGCTTGGTGGCCGACGATATGCCCGTCTTCCGGGCAATCTGTGATATCTCGTTTTGCAGCCGCTCCAACTGGCTCTTCATGCGCATCCGTTCGGCCAGCTGCTGGAATTTGCCGGGCTCATGGAAGCGCAGCGTTCGCTTATTCCGCACCGTTGGCTTCTGTGCGATCCGCTCATCAAAGTACTTGATTGCCTCGTCCTGCGCCGAGCTGGCGGGGTCACTGCGTTCACCAACACCGCCTGTCTGACGCTGGAACACCTCCCGCTTTTTGGCACGTATATTGGCCTTCAGCGTGGGCGTCACCGTTGGTATGTTGATGGTTCGGCCGCTCTTATCCACGGTACGTCCCTCCTCGTCCAGGATCAGGGGTTTCGGACGTTCCTGTGCCTGGGCGGCAGCTGCAGCAGCCGCTGCCACGGCCGTGGGTTGAATTAGACTGGCCAAGTTACCAGTTAGTTTCGCCCTTATCTGCGCCTGCAGCTCGGCTATCTTTCTGGCCTTCTCCGCATCCTCGGGCGTTGGCTTCTTGGCCAGCGCCTGAGCGGCCAGGGCCACGGGCATGCCAATTTGTGGCACAGACGCCAGCAGGGGATCCTTGTCGCGCAGATTGCTTAGGGCCCGCTTGCGCTCCTCGATCTCACGCTGGGCATGGGCCATCATTAGCTTGATCTGTTGGGAGCTCAGCGAGGCCGTCGCTGATGCGTCTTCATGCTTTTCGCTACCATTTGACGAGTCCTTGACGTCGAAGCGGGATTTCTTTGGCACTTCGACAACGCCACCGCCACCGCCACTGCCTCCTGAATCTGAGGCGGCAGCGCGCTTTCTGGCCGATTTGTGGTCGTCGCCATCCTTGCGCGTTATAATGGACGACATAATTCGCAATTAAATGGGTCTGACTAAAAAGTAAAGGTTATTTACCAACAACTTTGCACATTCCTCGAGCGGTTTTGCAGCAGTTTGTTAGAAAACAACACACAACGTTTTTCTGTGAAAAATTCTTCTAGTCACAGGGTTGTTCAACAAAATACACAGGGTTGTTTCACTGCCAGAGTGACCAGTTTTTGAGAGTTCAACCATAGTGATGCCAGAATTCTAGCGGGAAATATTCTTATTAGGCTAAATACATATGTATTGTTCGATTTCGTAATGATGAATAATAAATTATTAATAATCTTTAATTATTCGCTCAAATTTCTATAACATGCGAAATAGTCTTACGCACTTTGCAGACACAATGAAATAAGTCATAATCAATACATTGAAATCTTTAGTTTATAAAAACATGGGAAATAAGCGGACAATACAATTTTATCCACCGATGATTAATAATCTTTTATATTCATTACATTTTCTATAACATAAAAATACAAACATGTGTACATTAGTAAATATATCCACTAAAATATATAAATCGTTATATTCGCTCAAATTCCTATGACAATGCAAATATAAACATGTGTACATTGCAGACACAACGAAACAATAATAATTATAAATTTATTGACTATATAAAAATCTTACGTTTATAAAAACCTGGTTAATAGGTGTACAATATAATTTATATTAGTTTAAATTAAGTACAAGATTAATATTCTACTAAATTAATTTTACATTTCCCCGCTAGAATTCTGACAGCACTGTGCTATCGCCATGCAACCCTGCTTCTCTCAATTTTTTTTTGTGTCGCTCTCCGCTCCGCCATATTTGTTGAAGCCGCTTACAACTTGTCTATTTTTTTCTCGTCGTGTCTGTGTGTGCTTAATTATTTGTTGTGGAAATTAAGCGATATTCGTGTGCATAAATAGCGTAAAAGTTGCGTTCGACGGCAAGCATGGCATCGGAGGAAGACAATGACGATAACTTTCAGGGTGAGTACATTGTTTTAGTCGGCCAAATGTCGGCGTGAAAAACTTCGGTTTGCTCCGGAGAATGCGAAGAACCGTGGTCATGTTCAAGAGCCGCGATGCCGCGTGTGCCGCCCTTCCCCTTGCCCGCCCCTGCTGTTTATTATTGCCGAAATCACCAATTGGAAATGCAGAGCGAACTGTTCTCTCATAACAAGTATGCATTACAGATATTTGTGAAATTTTACATGTGTGGCGCGTTTTTTCTGGGCTTTTTCGCCTCCTCCATTCCACACACTTTTATTATTGCATTTTTGTGTTCTCTTAATTCGCGAATGCAAGCATATAGCCGTCCTGCTCGCACACCAAAACATATGTTTTACATGGTTGTTTTGATTCGAATAATTAAATCGCAGGGCGGTTAATACGCAAAGAATACCAATTTATTTCTAATTATAACTATTAGCTTTAAGTTATTTAAGTACATTTAATAATCCGATTAAGTTTGCGCGTAGAAACTAAGAAAATACCAATGTTATTCCCTGCTCCGCTCGCGGTGTGGCAGTACACGCAGTAAGACCGTGTTCTGCCATGCGAAAACCCCGCGAGAAGTGTGACCGCATTGCGGCGCATCGGAAATCCAGAGTCGGCCATGCCTGCCACCATTTACATTCATTGTTGCTTGGACGTGGCAGCCATGACGTGATTTCTGAGTTTTTGTTAAACAGATTACACTATTAATCGTAGCGAAAACTGTAATTTTAGGGGAAAACGTGCATTACTCGTCACCGCCTTTCGATTTGCCAGTGTTTAACTATAAATCCAGTGCGTAATACATCCAACAACAAAAAAAAGAAGTGTGCAAAAAAAAAAAACTTGAAATTACCACAAATATTGTGTAAGAAAGCATTGCGAAAAGAAAGAATAAAGAAAAAGAATTGTGCATATGTACGAAACGAAACAAAGATGCGTGAAAATCTTATGGAAAATCTTGTCGCACTTGCACTGACGTACATACATATGTGATTTTTTTCCCACTCCCCCCTTCAACGTCGTGTTCGTACTCTTGATTGATTTCTCCACTCTCTCGTGTGGATGCGTCTGTATGTGTGCGTGTTATGCACGCGCGCTCCAGCAAACGTCGCCGTCGTCGTCGTCTGTCGTCCGTCGCCCGTCTCTGTCGCTCCAACTGCGAAAACGAAACCGAGCAGGAAAAATAATGAAGAAAAAACCCCGAGCCGTCGCGTTTTAATTAAATTTAGTAACAAATAGAAACAACCAATTTACAATAATTTCAATAAGTGCCAACAACAAAAAGCTGAAATGAAACGTATATGTCGCCTTTTTAAGCCACTTAACCAAAATATGCCAACACACAAGTAAGAAGAAGAAGAAGCAGCAGCAGACGACGAGTATTGCTGTGTGGGAAAGAGAGGGAAAGCGGTATGGGATGGAATGGAAGGGAGCCTGTCGAGGAAATTGCTGGAATGTAGTAGTAGAAAACCGATAAACAATATGCCGCTGCCGCCGCCGTGTAACAAACAGCATTATCAACCCCAATTTCGCATACAATTTATGTTAATTCGTTCGCAGCTGTTCCTTTTCTGTCTGCTCCGCTCTTCTCGTCTGTCCCTGCCCCCATTTTTCGCCTCTCATTTTTCCGCTGTTCGACGCTGTTGCACTGTGGGCGTGCGTCCGTATATGTATGTATATATGTATATGAGGTGTGTACGTGATTGTGGAAGTTATCCTAGAGAATGAGCGTGGGAGTGTCTAATTTTAACACTCGTCTCCCCCTATTCGTGTTCTAATTGGATTTGTGGTCCGCTGCTGTTATCCTTAGATCCTCTCTCTTTATATACAAATACAAATATACTTTTCTCTCTATTGTGACGTCTGCCTACAAGTTCTTGGCAATTTCTCTTTGATTTCACCATTTGCCGGTTGTGTCGGCTGTGGCTGGTTCTGCGATCAATTTTCAATGATTTACATGTGTTAACCAGATGATGAAAGTGTTTATTTTGGCTGCGCACGGAAATAAAAGCAAACAACAAAACAAACCGCAATTTATTTGTTCATAATTTGTTGTCATGTTCAAGTAAACAATCGAGTAATCAATGCGACATTGCATAAAAGGCTAAAAGGAAAAAAAAAAAAAAGAGAGGGACACACAGCGAGAAGGGTGTTTGAGTGGCACCCGTTTATGCACAATTAAAAGAAGGAAGAGAGAGGGAGTGCGCGACAATGACGTATTTTGCTGACGTACTATTTGTTCTGTTCGATTGATTTCCCTTTTAACTTCAGAAGTCCCTATTCAAATGCCATAAATCTGCCTAGAAACGTTGTCTAGCAACAACAACACGAACTGAACGCCAGCACAAATAAAATTCAAAAAAGTAAAAAATAAAATAAAACTCAATACAAGAAGTGAAAGTATATTGAGTGAGTGTATGTGTGCTGAATTTGCCTGTGTATTGGTGGCGATCTTACCTTGCTTTGGCAAACTACAACTTGCCATCCCGCTCGCACGCACTGCATTCAATCATGCCAACAACAAGTGGTGCCTTTTTATATCCGCCATGTACATACATATATAAATATGTATGCCTGAGTGTGTGTGCTGGCATTTCGAAAAGTTTACTCGCAGCTTAAAATCCACAAAAACTATGAAACACGAATATAAGAAATGTAAATATTATTTTAGCTTTCAATACCATTCATTTTGTTTCATTTGAAAATCGTTCTCTCGAGAAGAGCAAACAACACTGGGTCGATTGTGGTTTTTTGTGCATATGTAGTTCTTTTCGTTTTTGACATTTGACGCGTATTGCTCTCTCTCAGCTCTCTGGTTTTTTTATGGGAGCGTGTGTCGCTCTTCCAAAGTTGTTTTTATTGCTTTCAGTTGGAGTACACACCAACACTATTGTAGCAGACACAAAATCGGCAGCATTTGACATTGATTACCGTAATACCTTCAGCTTGTATGGTTGCCTATCTGCCTGTCTGTCAGACAGAAAGACTGTGCTTCTTAATATTTGTGCAACTGCTTGGTTGTCTCTTGTTATTTTACCTATTTACAGTAATTGTGTGTGAGTGAGAGAGAGAGAGGCGAGAGCGAGAGAAGGCCACGCTTCAGTTCGATGGCTGCTGTTTTCGCTACTACTGCTATTTGTTTCAGATTATTCGTACATATGTATGTATGTATGTACATCAACTTGCAAGCAGTGTTCGCACACACTCGCACTTAATTGATACATGTGTATTTGTTTTATTTTTTTGGAAGTTGCCCGCATACAAATATAGTATGTGTTTACGTACACCCACCGTCACATTGTGTACAAATTAATTTATTTTTAAAGCATTCACTGTACTTGTGAACGTGAAAAATAACCGAAGCTTATCAACTGGTCGTTCAGCTGATCGATGATGCTATGCAAGTGGGTGTGTGTGGGTTGCTATCTACAAGTATCGGATGATTGCAATGCTTAGGCTTAATTTGTTCCAGGAATTTATCTATCAATCTTCTTGCAAGCAATGTAATCGACGACGACCCTGATTGGCCAGAAACCCTTCTGCATTTCAATGCTATTTAGCACGGGAGGTGAAAGTGAAGGTCATTAATATTTGCATATGGAAATGTTTACGCAGCTAAAATGCCAAAACATAAATGGTCATATGGCAAATGCCGTTTCATTTTGTCTGGTTTCTTTTTATTTCGTTTTCCATTGTGGCTTTTGAGTCTCTGTTTCTATGTCTCTCTCTCCCTCTCCCTCTCGTTCTCTCTTTACGTGAGCTTTGTTGTTGTGCTTCCAGCCAACAAAGTAAAGTTGTTGTTTGTTTTAATAGCCTCAACTTAATTGGTTCAATAGTTTTGTAATTGTTATCGAGTTCCGCTTGTGGCCCAGCACAAAGTAAAGCCAAAATTTTTGCTTCAATTGCCACCAAAAATAGGTTTATGGTACCCCAAAGTCTGTTTTCCTGGGTGTGTACATTGTATTAAATAAAAACAACATCAGCACGCATATCTATTTGTGTCACATCCATGCGAAAAACACGCGTACAAAATGTGTGTCAGCGAATTTGTGTCATTCCCGTAGTACCGTTTCTTCTTTTATTGGCACATGTAATCGAAATTGTTGCTTCCAATCGGTTCTTTTTGCGCTTCGCTGTTGTCTAATTAGCCAATTAGTTGGTCGCTAAGCCGAAGCTATGGCTTATAAGCTCAGAAGTCTCACAATCAGTTTCAGCGCATTGCCAACTAGGTGCATAATTGTTGCCAACGACATTGCCAGCAGCGCCCCACTCTATGCGTGTGAGTGTGTGTGCCTGTATTTGTGGTTTAACACCGGAGGTCATAATGTTAGCACAAGAATTGAAAATAAACCGAATGTAACCCATGTTAACCTATGAAGGTTAAATGGGAATGTTTTATTTATCTAAAGAGGTCATATGTTGAATTTATCTATGGATACGAAGGAGTTTATCATTAACTGAATAATAACTTGATTTTTCCCCAAAATGTATAACTTATTGGAACTATTTTCTTGACCGCATCTATATATTTTGATTGTTGTAATCCGTCGTTAACTTTGGCATAGTTTCGTAGCTGAGAAACCAGAAAATAAAACAAAACCAACATTAAAATTACCAACACACAAGAGACAACAATAAATGCAACAACAATAAAAACAACTACAAAAATGTAGTTGACAGCCAGCCCTCGTTTTTGTTGTTGTTGCCGCGTTGCCACCCCGACTTGTTACATATTGCCACTGCTCTCCGTGTAGCTGTAATTGTAGCTTAGCTACTGCTCTCGCTTTTGCGACTACGGTAGTTATATGTCTGTATGTTTGTATGTGCATGTAGATGTTGCTTGCGGTGGCTTTAGTCACTACTCACGCCGCTCGCCCGCCTATAATGTTTATATAATTTTTCGTATCTTTTATTATTCACATGCATACCGCGCGAGGTTTTTTTATGGCTCATTTGTGGGTTGGGTTTTAGGTTTTTGTGCACTCCAACTCAGCTCGACAAAAGCGCAGCTCGAGTGCTGATTTCTGTTGATTTAACACAACTCTCGGTGGTCTTTCATTTCGTTGGTTAAGAATAATGTACTTGATAAGAAAACCACAACACATAAATCGCGGCTTGAGCGATTGTATTTTATAATAGTATGAGTTTAAAGTGGGTTTTTGGGTAGCCATTTCAGTTTCAGTTACTTTTTGGGCTCTAATAATGGATATTC
>JAEIIH010034431.1:0-16322 GCA_018904745.1 Drosophila orosa | reverse complement strand
AGGTATTCCATGGTCGGTTAACTGCCAGTTAGAATCCCCACTTGTTCCTTCTCTTTTTCAATTTATATATATATATGTTTTTGGTTTGTGGGCGGATTTGTTTCGGTTTGAGCTTCGTGAAATCGAGCGTGAATGTTCAACGTAAATAAAATTCAATTTGGCATTTTCCTTTTAACTCAATTTATGTGTCAAGTGAAAGTGGATTTGACTCGGACAAACATTGTGTGGCCATTTGGCATGGCCCGTATCAAAGTTATAAATGAATTTATAGTCCTCGCTGTGCAGAACTGTGTGTGTTGAGCCAAAATTAATAGCATTTGTTGTGTCGCAGGGCTTCTGCCAGCCGATTGATTGAATTAACGACATCCATCCAAAGGGTGAAGAGTTTTTCTACGCTTCTGTTTTTATTAAAAAAAAAAAAGAAAACTATTAAGCTGAGTCCATTGAAATCTCGTTAAATTAATGCAGTTTGATGGTTAAAATTTACCGAAAAAAAGAGTCGATTAACTCACCACTCAGGTGAACATATTTTATGCATTCGTTCAGATTGAGGCGCCTCCAGGTGCGAAGCTTAAATGTTGTTAATAACTTGTTTTTCCCGGCCACTGTTTTTATTCAGCTTAACAGATGAACGCACAAATGCGTTTTGTGTGTCAATTATTCGTCCAAAAACTGCAAGTTCATTTAATGTCACTTAATTGAGGCAATTTGATGTTTCAAATTGTCACATTAAATGGGGATTAACACACCGAACAAATGGGTGGCTTATGATTACTTAATGCGGGTGCAAGGGGATTTATTTAGTGGCTTTTTAAGTGGTCTTGCCTTTCTTATTGCCTCTGTTTTAAAGCCTTAATTTTAAAATAGAAAAATTGCATTAATTCAAGCCTTACTCCCTGGGATCATAACAACATTTCCTGTTTGAAAAATCCACCCATAATTCATTCAAGTTGATTAATCATGAACTGGCCATGCTGATCAACTCCGACTTCATTTGATTTCGATAAATCCAATTCCAAATCCTGTCCGCCAGGAATCATTTCCGAAATCCCTGACTCTCTGGGTATATCATCGGCTTCCATTCCGTATGCAAACGAAAATCGAAACAAATGCTGCAAATAGTTCCCCCAAGTATCGATATGCCAGCAGGAAAGACGGCTCCAAACATTTTTGCGGACAGAGAGTCGAGTGGCACACACGCACATTTGGACTGTCAGACAAATTTCACATAATCAATTTTGGTTTTTGGGCCTACGGTCTTTCATTGTTATGGAGCAGGGAGCCAAGAACTGAGCTGGCAAGCCGAGAGATGAGAGCTGAGAACTGGGAACTGGGTACTGGGTTCTGGAGGCTTGGCTGCTGATGGATGTCTCTGGAGCAATACATCAAACCAAATTAGCAGTTTGTGTTCCATGTTCGAAAAGCCAAAATGCAGAGTGACGTGGGCAGGAAAGAGGCACATTTACGGAGGATATGGGGTCAGATACTAAACTGCAGAGTGAGAGAAATATTAGGGAAACAAAAATAACTCTAAAGAAATGATTTACTTTATTTAAATTATTTAATATATATAAATTACAAATCTTTTCATTAATTAACGAATTTCATTTAATATTGATAACATTTCTATAAGTTTCTGAGACATGTAGGTATTTTTAAAGAATTTCTTTAACCAATAAATCTAAAAATTCAAAGTATTACTTCCTTAGAAAATGAGAATACATTTTGAAAATACGCTTCTTAAGTGTTTTTAATGTACAAAGAAATGTTGATCGAGGCATATGTTTTTTATTTAAATGAATTACAAAAATATGTTATATAATCCTTAAATTTTCTCAAAAATATGTCGAAAATCCCCCCTCTTTGGGACAGTGCAGTAATAGAGATTGAGTCACTGGGACATGCACATAACTTTGCTCAGGTGCGTTTTGGTCCATCTAAATTGGCTGACGGCATACACGAAGGACACACAAATAAAGGGGGCCATGTGGGTGACTAAGGGCTCCACAGGATCAGAGGATAACAAGAAGGGAAAGCGGAATGAAAAGCAGCCCTAGAGTGGAAGACCTGAAATGCGTTAAATGCGTTTGATGTGCAGAGTGCGTCTAATGTTTGAAAATTTCCATAAAACATGCAATAAAAGCCCAAGGACAACAACGACGATGACGACGGTGAACGGGGTAAGCAAAAAGCCCGGACCAGTGGTAAGGAGTAGGGGAAGTGAGGCAGGAGTAGGAGCTGGAGCAGGATTCAAAGAGCTGCAGGAGCTGGAGGAACAACACTTGCCGGGCATAATGGAAAAAGTACAAGGGCCGCCATAAAAGCATAACAAGCTAACGTGTAACGAGGCGAGGCAACTCGAAAGCTGCAAATGAGGCCAGGAGCCAGGACCAGGATTCAAGGACTGAAGCCAGGGGAAGACCTGCAACCTGGGCAACTCCAACTCAAGCGATTGCTGCCAGGATTAGGTTCGGTCTGGGTTCCACCTTCTCCCTCCGCTTCGAACACAGCAAGGTGTCAGTAGAACCAGGACCACGAGTTGGAGTGGGAGCAGAAGCAGGAACATGCCATCAACAGTCGACATTGTAATGCTTCAATTTCACCCACTCACATATCCACATATGCACATGGAGGCACTGTGAAAAAATCATAAGGGTATTGGGTTTAAATTGCAATTTTTAAGAGCTAAAATATATAAGCATTAAGCCTTATTTAAATGAGACTTTCAATATAATCCCTGAGGATTACTCTCTAACCAGTTTTCTCTCACTGCAGACACATAGTGAAAGAGACATGCATCAAGTGCTTGCTTCGTTTTCCAATGGAAAATTGCACGCCAAAAAGGAGCAAGGAATTTGATGCTCGAACAGATGGAAAACGAAAGCGGAAATGTTGTGCTAAGCCACGCACGTCCTGCCGCACTCCCCGTCCCTTCCCCTGACCCTTTTTCTTATCTTCTTCCGCACGAGTGTCGGTGTGTATGTGTGACTATTTACATTGTCACACTTTCCCCATTGTGTCAGTTTTTCTCCGTTATCTTCTGCTTTGCTCAGCTCTTCAAGCAGCCCAAGTATCCAAGGATTCCGGGAGGATGGAGGATGGAGAATGGGCGGTGCCAAGTGGAGGCGTGTCCGAGCAGACAGCTGCTGCTCAATTGCATTATCCTGCGTCCGCTGATGGATGATTGCCAGAGTCCTGGCCCTGCCATCCCTGCTGTCCCGGCTTCCTGGCATCCTGACTCCCGCCGAGCGCCTTATCTGAACACTCCGGGGGGTCCTGCCTTGTAATTTGGCAAGTGCAACACATTTTTGAAGGATAATTGAATATTTTATGTGTTAGCAAATTGAATAAGGGCAAGGAAGTCATTTTTCCACAAGAGAAACTGGAGAAGCAAATGATCTGTTGATCTTAAAGTCAGGTTGAACAATTTTATGGGAGATTTTAGTCCTTTGCACATTTCAAATGACACAATAATTATGTTTAACAAAATACATATCCCAATTGTAAGCAGTTTAAATGGTATCTATCAGAAATCGGAAATAATCTGCATCTCTTGCTCGAGACTCCGCTCGAGACTCATATCCTTTCGCCACAAACTACTGCCTCAACTCGGATCGATTGCATTTTGAAAAACTTTTGCAGGAGCAGAGTCTGTGCAAAAAAATAATAAACAAAAGCGACTCAATTGCTGCCACGACCACCACCTCCACCTTTCGGCTTGAAACAATACAAAACAAGCAACAACTGCGGAAAATAGGAAACTTTGCCGCTTGTGCAAAAGTTCGAGTACAAAGCAATAATAAGGAGCTCATCATGAATTTTAGAATGAGAATGGCACAAAGTAAACACACTCCCACACACCCGCAATTGTGAAATGGGGTAAGGACTCTGTCCCATCTGCATCACGTATACGCCCCGAAGGCAGCCACCTGGAAACAAACGTTTGTTGTGGTTGCTCACTCTCTCTCTCTCTCTCCGGCTACTGCAGCCTTGCTCCTGGTCAGTAGAAAGGGCCATTCTGTGTGGGATTTGCGGCCTGAGTGGCCCCACTCTCTCTGCTGCTATACGCCTCATCCGGCTGGCCAGCAACTAGAATAAAATTTAATTAACCTGAAACCTAGTTTTGTGCTCCAAGACTCGGAGCTGGAGCTGGAGCTGGAGCCACAGACCCCGTCCAAGCCAGACGACTGCTTTCACTGGGCCAAATGGGAATTGCAAATGATGTAAACACGGTGCGGGAGCAGGACAAAAACCAAGCCAAAACAGAAGAGTGGAGACGGTGCACGAAGAGAAATTTATTTTTCATATTTCTCATTACCTTTCTAGATAAATACAAGTATATATTTTAAGCACAATCTTAGGAATCCGCTGGTAATTATTTTTATATAATCTACCCTATCAAATATATACAAAAATTCAAAGTTCTATTACCATTTTCTTTCCGTGGAGGACCTGTTCCCAGCATACTTTGCGGCTGTGCATTATAAATGATCAAGGACTAATTTGAATGGCAAAGCGCCGCAGCTAACTTTTCTTTTAAAGAGTTCTCATTGTTTTTCCTGGAACCGCCTCCTCGCCGCCGTTGCCTTTGGGCTTTGGGTTTCGGTTTGGCCATGGTTTTGGCAAGGTAAACGTACACACTTTGCGGTTTTTTTTACTTTGTCACAGGCAAACACAAACAAAGCGGCAAGGACAACAAGTGGCAGTGTGCCCTCAGGCTGCCCCAGGCTCTGACATTAACCCCAGCTTTCAGCTCGTATCGGGTATGAGTCCTGGCGGTCTTTAATTGAAAATTAATTGTGCCCTACACCTATGCAAGAGGAATCTCATTTACTGTTTTGTCTTTTTGCAACAATTAGGCAAGTTTTTGCCTCGATAAAAACTTTGGTAATAGCAAAACGCAGACAGGCAGATAATCAACTTTCAAACACCAGGCGAACTGTGAACTAATTAAATAATGCCAGCATCGTTTGCTTAACTTCCGCTTCCGGCCAAATGGGCAATACTTTTGGAAACTTCGCCGGCCTCAACAATTTTCTTTGAGGATTATCAAGCGTAAATCACAGAAATTGCATAATTAAATGTGTTATGGTTGCAACTTGAAACCTTAATTGCCCAAAGCATTGTCAACCTATTGGGCTAATGGATTCCATTTACCCGCCAGACAAACCTCAACAATGCAACTATTTTCATTAGCTGGGTTTTCAGGCGCCTAATTGGATTTTGGTTAATTTCCAAATACAACGATTGGCCAGTTTTAAAAATTCCAAATATCAACGGAAATAAGAGCTAAACAAAACCACTAAGCGGACAGACAATAACCGAGAAAGCCGCGAATATTTCATTTTCACAAATTAATATCTATTAATTATGCATCCAAAGCAGGGCCGAGGTGACAGAGAGTCGTAAATCGATGTCAGTGCAAAAAAAAAAATACCAAGTACTGGCTAAATAAATAATGAACGCCTCTTAAATTTTCATTTGGCCCTGGACAACAGAGCACCTAAAAGCTGTTACAAAAGCCAAAATAAACAATAATAACGTAACTGAATGCGAGAGCAAGTTCCGCAATAGCCGAATATTTGAGTGCCCTTAAATGGAGGCTCTATTTTTTCTGTGTTATAAATTTGGGATGACCTTACGGTTGTTTTTTGCTTGATAGTTTAAAGTTTTCACATTTCACGCAGTTTACCAAGCTTTTTATAAAGATACTTTCGTAGCCTAGATATTGTTTATATATACCAAAACTACGAGCATTTTGTTTGATTATAACAAATCGGTTTTAAACTTTCTTAGATATAGAAAACTTTTCCAATTTAGAGTCTACTTGTGGGCAAAGTCTTTAGAGACACTTTTATTTCAGTTTATTTATTGTACTTGAGTAGAAAGCACATCTAACCTAAATGTTATTTAAAATATTTATTAGAGAAACAATTTTTTTAAGGAAAATAATACTTAATTTATGTTTTAAAATAGAGTTTTAAATCTATAGCGTTTAAAAAACTGTTACATTCTTGCTGAGCCTAGAAAGTAGTATCAGTAAAGAAAGTTACAAAATTAACCACTGAACCAGAAGCCTGATTTAAAATAATTATACATTTTAATGAAATAAAATCTTTAATAGATAGCCATACATTTTATCTTATTGCTCAAATAATTACTTAATGACTGGCTTCCTGTGTTGCCTTCAAACGGATACTGAAAACAGGTAATACCCAAATGTCATCAGGTGCATTTACGAAAACAAAGTAAAACTTTTCGCCTCGGGGAATTCGGAGAAGGATAGCGAAAGGGGCAAGCCAGGAAAGAGTGAGCCTGGGAATCGGGGAATAATAGAGAAATGGAGTAAGGCGGAAGGGAGAAGACCAGGGAATCGCTGACAGGAAGCAAGCCAGAATGGCAACAACGAATTACTCGACCCATAACCACAGTGCAATCAATTGTAGTGGTCCAGAAAACACATTCGAGTGCGGCGGCGAAAGAGAGAGGCAACTATGGGAGGAGAAAGAGAGGCGAGAGACCATAGTACCTCCAAAAAGCACTTTATATGCCGAGGTAATGGCGCCTAATAAACGTCTTCACTCGAGTGCGCTTGGCGCCGCCCACACAGCCACCCAGTCACCCAGTCACCCGGCCACCCCAAGGCCATTCCCTTAAATAGAGAGAGAGAAAGTGTGGGGAAAAAGACAGACAGCGACAGAGATAGAGATAGAGAGGTGTGCGGGAAAGGTCGAGCAAGTAATTATGATTTATGTCGCTTCGGAGAATGTGCAAGGCGTCTAATTGTGTGGGCGGTCACTGGCCGCAATTACGCCCATCTCCAGGCTCCATCTACATCACTTCGTCCTGGTCCCCGTCGCCGTTCCCCAAACATCCCAGCTATTATGTCAAGCCGGCCGAAAATAGTGGAAATCCTACACGAATGTTGGATAAAGTAATTACAGGATGCTCCTCCCTTTGCCTGCGAATCCTAGGTAACCCAACACCAAGACAGCACCGAGGTGTCCGGAGAGACGTGCAAATGTGTTCTGATGTAATGCATGCTAATGCGACACTGCTTTGCCTCCTCCTCCCTTGACTCGGCTGCCCAGCCTGGTTAGGAATCATTAAAATAATTCAACTTGACCTGGACCTGGTCCAGGATCAGGACCCGACCCTGCAACAGAATTCCTGGAATTCTTTTGTGGCGTCCGTCGTCTCCGCATAATGCTAAATGAATGCCGGAAAGCATCAGAGATGCCAACTTTAGATGTCAAAAAAGTAATAAAAAACAGCTAAATTATTATTCATTATTTTAAATCAAAAATGTTGATTTAAATAATGCTCAAGATCTACAGATTTATTAGGAAAATATATCATTAAAATATCAATAAATAAATAGTTACTTGGTTAAAACCTACAAATTATTTATGATAAACATTAGGAAATTAACAAGTATGACAAACATTTTTCCTTTATTAAAATACTCCCCCTAAAACGAGTTAAATCTGGCCGGGAAAATTGGCAAAGCTGGACACCGTGGCTTACCCTTCTCCTCCTCTGACAAAGGATTTTCCCTCCTGACACAACTGTGGACAATTGAAAAATCAGTAAACGATGCCGCATTGTCAACGCCACGTCCCCAGGGAAATGGCCGCAAAGGGGGGCACCGGCAGTGTGGAAAAGCGGTGAAAACTGGGTAAAAGCAGTCATCATTCCATGAGTGGAGCATCATTCGCACTTAATTAGTAGAATGCCCGATTTAAAAGTGGGCGTGTCCAATCAGCTGGAGAGCT
Source organism: Drosophila orosa (assembly GCA_018904745.1). Classification (NCBI taxonomy): domain Eukaryota; kingdom Metazoa; phylum Arthropoda; class Insecta; order Diptera; family Drosophilidae; genus Drosophila; species Drosophila orosa. The sequence goes on along the minus strand of JAEIIH010034431.1, from coordinate 8,547 downwards.
TAATTACAGCTCCAGCCTCCCACTAGCATTTCAAATCGGACTCGCCCAGATGCGGGCTCTTAAGTCCGCTTGAAAATGGGGAAAATGAATGCAGAATTGGCAGGAAAAATCACTCTGAAATCAGAGAAAGCCCAAAGCTGTTTAGGGTTTCCCTTTGAGTCCCGTGAGGCAAGAGGAAAATACTTTATGTGATTAGGCCAAAAGGACACGTAACGCAGAGAAGAGAGAGTTAAGGAGTGCTTTATATGATTAGGACAAGCAAAAAGGATTTACGCCTTACGGCATCAATAAAAGAAAGTAAAGGGAAATGGGGTCAATGCAGAAAAAAAAACCTGGACATGGATCTTTTAAGGATTATCATAAAATCATCAAAAAATCTAGTTCCAAGCCTCAAATGATTTGTTAAAGGATTTTCTGGTCTAATAAATCGATACACATATTTAAGGAACTACATTTGAGGAAAAAAGTATGTAATTCTCTGAATAATTTACTTAAACTTTATCTGCCATGCTTTCAGAAATAACGAAGTATCTTTTACGAAATAATGCGTGTGACAAGTAACTGCTGAAAAGAACCAACAGCAAAGAGTCTCTTAAGCAAACCAAAAGTAGTGTCAGCCAGTGAACAGTAACCCAAAAGTATGTCGAGCTGTAGGAAATCATCTTTTGCCACTTGGCTCCCCCAAATACAACTTAAAGCTAACAAAAAGTAGTATCCTGTGCCAGCAAAAGTTTGTCAAAAAAAGGGTACGCGTTTCGGTTAGTACTTTGTTGAGAAGTGAAATATGTCAGCTAAGAAGGGGGAATCCTTTTAATTTGTTCATTCATAGATTGCATTGTTTGGGTCCGGGACCCATTTTCGCCCATTTAAGCTCGATCCCTTTGCTAACCGGATTATTATGTGCAATGCAAAATGCTTGACGGTTCATCAAGGAGGCCATCAACAAATTAGCCGACTCGAAGAAGGCTCGAATAAAAATGTGCTTAGCTGTCGTAAATTCCGGGACACAAAGGCTAATCGCGCGGCTAATCAGAAGCAGCCATCAAACCATCAACCATCAAAGGGGCTCTCCGGTCCGAATCCTTCTGCTTGAAGTGAAGGATTGCGGTTCGGCAAAGGCTTTGCGAGGAGCGCTGAACGCGAAGCCAACTGCGTGCCAGGACATCATTATGCTAAAATATTGCTCGGCGGTACTTAATCAACACAAAGGCTGCGAAGGCGGCCCGCCGCCACGCCCCGCTGTCGATTTAATTGCCCCACAGACACTTCAATGTCAGCATAAATTAAATTTTGATTCCGCCGCTCCGGCAACTGCGGCGGCTCTAATGAAATTCCGCACGCCAAATTGCACAGCCCCCGGAATGGGGCTGGGACTGACGGGAGGGCATCCACATGGCACACCTCCACCTCCTCCCAGGCCAGGAGCTGCTGCTGCTACTGCCAACACCACCACCCCTTCGAAATGATGATGAGCTCGTGATGTGGCCGCCGCAATTGAGTTGGAGGCCTAAGTTAGTCGTTGCTCAGCCATTGTCGCATCAATTAATTTCAGCACGAGCCACGACTAGGACGTCCAGCATCCACCCTCCCGGCGTTCAGCCTCCAAATGTTCTTATCGGACAGCTCATCACCATCATCCTGCGACCCCTACTTACACAGAGCGCAAAAGTGGGTTTAATTAGGAGAAATTTGATTTTAAAATATAAAAATAGTACAAATACAAAAGAGAACTATTTAGTATACTTTCATTATATCATTATAATCACTGCTTTAAAATATATTTAATAAAGAATACCACCTACAGCTTATTTAATTTATTTAAACATTTAATACAAATTTTACTTAAGTCAAAACACATTTATTTATATTCTTTCACTTCTACAAAATCCCGTAATCAAGTGAAATCTTTGTTTTCAGTGCACGTTTTCCATTCTCAGCCACCACAACAACAGTTTGCAATTGTATGTGCGGTGGCGACGTGAAAGTGGATGTAAAAGTGGAGAAAGGAAGGCGGTATAAAGGCGGACCGGAGGTGGAGGCGTGGCACGTAATGAGCTTAGCTCTGGCCAAAACCTAAGGTGGCCAAGTCAGAGTCCATTATGGCCGAGTGGCTGGCCCGCATCTTGCGGATGTCCAAAGGGCGGGTGGAGTGGGCAAGTGGGGGCGAGAGTGACACGGAAGGGATTTTAAAGTCGACTGATTATGGGCGAGTCAAGCTGAGGTGAGGAGACCTTGGAACTAAAACTGATTAGGGACACGTGTCGGGCCATCGGAGTGGCTATCGTCCAGCTTTGTTAACCAATACTTAACTAGGGTTGTGTTTTAAAGAACTAAAGGTGGTATTTACACTTTTATTACAAGAATTGTATCGATTATGGATGATTCACAATCGATTAAGGGGCTCGTGTCGTCCTGCTGCGTTCACCAACGCCTCTTTTAATAAATATATCAATTAAAATGCCACCTTTTTGTTTTTAAATTTAGAGATAAGGTGTCAATTTTTTATAAAGTTCTTTAATTTCAATTACAATAATTGCACCACTAAAGCCGCAGTGTTGTTAATGCGCTGAGGCGACTTCTGCAACACTAGAAAGCCACCTAGTTTCACTGACAGAACTGACAGCTTCTGTCAAAAAGCCTGACGCTTGTCGAGCAATCGCTAGATCTCCCATAAATTTAGAGATAAGGTGGCGGAATTTGAAACCAATTTTTTATAAACTTATTTAATTTCAATTGCAATTGTGAAGCAATTAGCTTCACTTAATCCTCAGTGTTGGTAATTTGCTGAGGCGACTTCTGCAACACTACAACGCCACCTAGTTTCACTGACAGAACTGACAGCTTCTGTCAAAAAGCCTAATGAAGCAAAAATCGCAAATCACAAACTGGTCGAGCAATCGCTAGATCTCCCATTAGGTGGCGGAATTTGAAACCAATTCTTTATAAACTTATTTAATTTTAATTGCAATAATTTCTCCACTTAATCCTCAGTGTTGGTAATTTGCTGAGGCGACTTCTGCAACACTAGAACGCCACCTAGTTTCACTGACAGAACTGACAGCTCCTGTCAAAAAGCCTGACGAAGCAGAAATCACAAATCACAAACTTGTCGAGCAATCGGAACGAGTGAACGAAAAGCTGTGAAAAAAGACGAAACAGGACGAGAGCAGATCTACCATAATGGCAGCAAATGAGTTGGACAAACCGAAAAAGCAGAGTGACAAGCAGTAAGTAGAAGCACTCATCACGTAGCCGCATCAAAATGCTCATCCTTCCGCAAAACCAACAGCAATCAGTTCATCTGTCCCATTGTCTACAAAAATGATATGCCCGAACTGGGTCTGGATTGCAAATTCCTGCCCTGCGGCAAGGATATTCTGGACTACACGCTGGAGCCGGTCTCGTTCGCGGAACAGGAGTCGCAGCACGAGCACCAATTCAAGGGGCTGCATCTGCTGTTCGACATTGATTTGGTGAATCAGTCGGTGTACGACAAGCCCAAGCAGTACCCGCGCAACAATTCCCGCAAGGAAGCCCAGAAAATGGATGCCCGCGATGTTGCCCTCTTGACGAATATCGAGGCCCTGCATTGTGGCGATGCCAGGCAGCGGCCAAGTCGCGTCCAAGAGTGCGCCCAGATGTTTACCAAGGAGCGAGTCAGTGTGCCGCGTCCCCGCACCGGTGTATACCGTGCGGCGCCTGTTGCCGAGACGCCAGTGGAACTGGAGCCGGTTAGCCTGGAGCAGCAGAAGGTGATGATTAATCAGACCTTCGAGGATATCAAGAAGTCCATCGGTCGGCATCCCATCAAGCCCAGGAGCACGGCCAAGCCGGTGTCAATTTTACCGCTTTTCCCCGACCCCGATCTACAGAACTACACCTTCCTGCAAATTCAGTTCGATAATCCGCCCACCGAAACTAACCAGAATTTGATGAAGGATTGCGGCAACTATTTTCTCAACTTCAATATGAAGGAGGGGATTCAGTCCACCGCGGAGCAGATCTACGTGTCGGAGCAGCGCTACAAGGAGGATAAATCCACTGAGAACGCTGAGAAGGGCGATCGTATTATTCTTATCCAAAAAACCGAGGCCGTTTACTATGTCAGCGTGCAGAAATACATGAAATTGCGACGGGAGCGGCCACGTCCACAAACCGTGGTCAACAAGTGTCTGCTGGTAAGGAACCTAAAACTCATAAATTTATTCCAATAAATTCATGAAAATAAACTTAACTTTCACAGCAGGTGAAGCGAGTCGCAAGGGAACCAAAATAAACAGGAATTGATTTTTGGGCTCAGAAAGAAAATCAAGGCGGAATCCAGGTATCTATGGTTTCATATGATTGAAATTCTGTACGGAGCCAAAAATTGCCCAACGATAAAATAAAGCTCTAACACAAACGATATGAAATTCTGCACAAGTTGAGGAATTTTTCCACAGGAAAAGCTTAAATCTATTCCATAAATGTACATCAATATTCAGAGCGACTAGATGGAGGCTGGAAGTGCTCTCATAGCTAAGAAAGGCTTAACTGTGGTAGAAATAAATTTACACAAAGCATATTAGCTTAAAATAAATATATTTTACTAATCCATTAAAGATTTCTTCTTCAAAACGTATATTTTTAATAATTTGCTGGATATTTAATGCACTTTACTGTCCTCTTTAAAAATTCGTATTCAAAATGTGGAGTCTCTAATTGAAAGTTAAGCTAGTTTATTTATAATTGGATTGCTTTATTATTGAACTGGCGTTTTAGATGCAGCAAAGGGGCGAAACAGCGGTTGCCAGGCAACAGGCTCGACCTGAAGAGCTGACATCTTGCATCCCCACACCTCTTGGACTTAACCCAACACCCTTAGTGATGCAGCATCTTCTTGGCAATCCTGGCAAGAGCCACCATGACGATCCTGAAGTACAAACACATATTGGACTATATATTTGCTCTGGGTGTCTGTCTGTGTATAAAAATCTATGTGAGAAATAGACAATTTTTATGACGTTTCCTCCCAGCCACCATTTTTATTTTTGTTGTATTTTCTGCGATGTAGCTGCTGTCACTGTGGTACACTGCGGAATCCTATTTCATTTGGCCAGACGCTCGGAATTTGTTGTGGCAGCGATTTGGCAGGATAACTTCGTCCATTCCCCCCACTTTATTCCACTGCAACAGTGCTGGCGTTGTGTCCATTTTTAAAGAGATTTTTCACAAGGGAAAAACCAAATTAAACAACTCATTGCATTTTTATACCCTCATGAGGGTGATACAATTTTAGTCAGAAACTTGAAGTACAGTGAAGGAGGCATTTCCGACTCTATAAATCATATATATTTTTGATCAGAATCGATCTAGATATGTTAGAAAGAAAACATTTTTTTTTTTAATTTTTCAAAAAGAGGCAAACATTTTAATTTTTTCAAAAGTTAAATTTAGTAAACAGATTTGTTAACACAATAAAAACTAGCTTAGAAAATCTACCCAAATGAAAATTAATGCATAATTGGCTTAGGTTATGATCGTTTTCAATGATGGAAGGGTAGAGAAATTTAAATTCCCCGAAAATAGCTTCTATAAAATTTGTACAATTTTTTTTTAAGCTAAACCCAAAGAAGAAAGTTTAGGATTTAGTTTCCTTAGCCATACTTTTAAATAACAAGGAGGTTTCTATTATTCAACACAATTTTAAAGGATTGGGCATAAAATAAAATTATTTTTAAGAAATCATGTTATTATTTATTATTGCTGTTATTTTTATACCTCTTTATTTTTCCGTTGTCCTGGCTGCCTGTCAGCTCTGGCGTGCATGAGTAGTCCTGTGATGTCGCATGCAGCAGATGTCGCTGGGGGGATCGGCTAAAATGCCACAATTTTGTTGGCCAGCAACTTGGATGGCATCCGATGTCGCTGCAGCTGGGGCAGGGCAGGGCAGGGGAAAGGGGAAGTGTCACGCTGCTCGATGGCTTAAATAGATTAGCCAATGCATTTGCTGCGGCCTGCGGAACTGTTGCGCAGCGACAGGGAAATTTAACTGCAAAGGAGTTCATTTCAACCCAAAACAAAAAGGGGGAAACTGACTGAAAAAAAAATGGTGGGAAATTTGCGTGGCTTTCAAATCAGCCAGAAAGTAATGTGCCAACTTCAAAGGCAAACAAATTCAAGTGCATTGAGCCCGCAACAAATCAAAGAGGCCTGGACGACCTTTTTCTTTTTTTCTATTCAGCTCTCTCTCTCTCTCTATCTCAGTGGTTGCCATTTCTCTGGGCCATACATCAAAGCAATCAAATGGACCCAAGTGTATCTATCAAGGCGATAAGTAACACAAAAAGAAATTCAAATCTCGCTCAAAAGAGGCGGAACCGAACCCATGGGGAGCTGCGAGTAAGGACAATGGAGAGTGCACTGGGAATTATTTATTTAACTATGAGAGGTTAGTTCTTCATTCATTTATTTTTGCAAAAGAATTGGTAGTACACTTTTAGATAAACAAACTATTTATTTTACTTTAAGAAAGAACAGCCTTTTTTTAAACTAACAAATATGCCTTTATTTTCTGTCTGTAAATACTTCCCATATGCTTTTAGCGGGTTTCACATTTAAATTTGGTATTAAACAAACTTATTCTTATTGAGTTCCACTGTGAAATATATTATAAATATTATTTTGTTAATACTTTTACCCATTTTGATAGATAACATTTTTAGCTTGTAACATTTTTCAAGGTAACAAAATCTCTCGTTTTCCACAGTCAGGGTTCTTCGTTTTTTTCCTAGCCTAGACAGGACCTATTTAATTCATTTTTGATGTACTTTTTTCTTGTGTGTTTCAAGGAAGAGGCAACGAAACGATTTCATTTATAAATTGAGCTTCTGTTTTTTTGGCAGCACCTAAGTTACGAGAGGTTGCGACTGGCTGGCAACAAATTATCGCTCTGGCACCTAGCCATCTCCTCCGTTTTTTCCCTTATCCGTTTCCCACACCCGCAACCTGGCACATCCTTGACTGAAATGAACTCTTCTGTGGGCTCCTGTGCAAGTGTGTGTGTTTGCCAGCCTCAAAGAACTGACCAAGCAATTTGCCTGGCCTAAAGGCTAACCAACACCTCATCACTCACACGAAGCCAAAGAGCGAGATAAGGAGTGGCAGGATGTGGAAGGATATAGCAGTAGGATCGGGGTAGGGCGCATGGCACGAGTTTGTCTTGGCCGGAGTGGACTTTCGCCTTAATTAAACAGATTTGTTTGCCGACTCTCAGGCTGATGGCCCATGTACTATATGCGCTCCTCCAGTTTGTATATATTTTTCCAAGCCCGAACGAAGGACCGACCACGCCCATCTAAACAAAGAGCGGGGATTCGGGGTTAAGAATTATGGCAGCACAGCAAAAGGTCAAACCCGTTCTCGGTTTTCAATACTTATTGGCCATCAGCCGCTCAGGCTCTCTGACCCCATAAACATAAAACGCAAATTCCAAGGAGATGGCACTTTCCCACTGGCTAATCCTTAATTTGCAATAAAAAAGATTCATGATCTATATAACGTATGTATCTGTGTTTTGTCTTCGGCTTTTCGTGCTTCTCGGCTTGCTCTTAATGCTTAAATTTATTTGTAACTGCATTTTCTATGCTTTAAAAATATATTTCTATATAAAATCTTAAGAATGTAAAATATTTAGGCTTAATTTCCCTCTTATTGCCTTTAAGAATATATTTATTTCTTATTATTCGAGCAAAAACATTATTTTTTTTTTTATAAAAAAAATGCATTAGCAATTTCCAAAATTCCTTAATAAATTCGTTAAAAGTGATTAGCCTTCGTCGGAATAAAAGAAAATTCCGAGACAACAAGTGAGCATATTCACCTGAAACATTTCCTGAAATTCCTAGCAGAAGGCCAGCAAAAAAAGAAAGCCGAGGCATAAATCCAAGGCAAGACAGCTGAAGTTGGCCATTTCGGGGGTCAAGTGAAAAGTTAAACAAAAACGCTTAGCACACACACACAAAAACAGAGAGACAGGACGGCAGGAATTGCGGCAGGATTTATGTTGCGACATCGCCCTTTGTTGACGCTGGCAACGCTGTCCGCACGAATATTCACATTACACAGCGGGCCGTGAGAAGCGGACACAAAGGACGAGGACACGAAGGAAGCGACCCTCAAGTGGCAGCAGCGGCCAAAACGATGTCAAGTCAAAAATGGTAGAAAAAGAAACTAATTTCCTAAGATGGTGTCAACTGCAACTTTTCCCACTCGTACCCCTCGAGCATTTTCCTCCACTACTCGAGTGCTCTCTGGACTGCATTAAACGGCCAAGGATCCAAGGATCCAAGGATCCTGGGGACAGCGAGGGCGGCTGATGATGGCCACTGCTGAGAGCTAAATGCACTGGCAGATTACCGCAAACTGCAAAAAATTAAAGTGCGACATGCCACCACTCTGCTGTCTCCCCCTAATGAGCCTCTTAGCCCCAGCTCAAAACTCATAATCAGCACAAAAATTGTACTCCCTGGATATTTGCAACACTTGAGAAAATTACTGTGGATAATA